>OZ038487.1:77011102-77058602 GCA_964036315.1 Acanthosepion esculentum | reverse complement strand
TTACAGGAATTAAGCCTATATTTTTAGTTTTATTAGCAGTAGTTAAATAGCCTATGTGTGTTGTGTATGTGTGCGTGTGTGACTATTATAGTAACGGAATATTTTGGTAAGAGACTTTTCTTAGGAAAAAGTTCTTTAAATATAGTATACTAAGAAGCCTTTGTAGCAGCGATCTTCGTCCTCTACTTTTCATATCTTCTAATAATTCTTTGTAATTTTCCAAGGAGTCGGGTGATTTCAACTACTTCTGATATCAAAACTAAAATATAAAGTTTAGTAGAGCAAATTCACATATTTAGAATTTTAACTGTTTTCCATTTTAAAAAAAAATTCCTATAGTGAAAATATCCATGTTACAATATATAACAAATAGCATGTGATATTCATGTCATGTGGCAATTTATGAAAATATAATTAGTTGTGGATTTTATAGGTGCTAGTTGCTATTGACTTTTTTAATGTTATAATGCAGCAACTAAATTTTTAGTCGAGAAATAATTCTGTTGATGCGAAATATTATTAGATTATTCAAAATCTTTACTCTTCATGAGAATGAGACTAGGACATTAATATAACAATTATATATTGAAAAGAAATAATCCTCAATAAGTCATGATATTTCCTTTTATGCAGTTCTAATATATCTCAAATTAATTTTAACATTAGCAAGTTCTGGCTAAATAGATGTTCCAAAAACAAAACGATACAAACTGAAAAGCTGAGCATTAAAACTGAATGGAGCTTGGGAATTTTTTCAAATGCATTATTTGCATATCATTTTCACCTTCGTACAAGAGACACACATTTTACAAAGATTCTCTCTTCGTCAAAGGGCTTACAGCCAAATGACGTCAAAACATCGATTCCCGTACGATCACCGAAGTTAAGCAACGTCGAGTCCGATCATTACCTAGATCGGTGACCGCTGTAAGCTTTCATGTGCGGGTAGTGTAATGGATAATGGCTCGGGATTTTTAATCAGATAGCCGAGTTCAAATTCCAGTTAGGTTCATTATATTCACTTGCGCACAAATACTCTTGGGGGAAAACTATTATGTGTTAATTAGTAAGACTTATGTCATTAAATTATTATTATCTAAAAATTTCTTACAATCTAAAAATATTTTCTGGCTTTAAGTAATCTTAAGAGGATTGATAAACCGTCGAAAACGAATCAATCTCTTCATCAACTTAGCATGCCAATTGAAAAAGCAGTTATTATTATATGAAAAATCCACAATAAAATGTACTATAAATCTTTATACATATCTGTCAGGTAAAAAGACAGAATCTTGTGGAAAACTTGTTTTCAAGATGTAGCATAAAATAACATTCAAGATCCAGGAGTTTCCTTTGTCTCCTTTGTCGTTATAACATGAAATATCTTCCTCGTCAGTTACTTCCATCAGTTGTCACTACCTGTTGAGCCACGGTATTTGCTGGTGTGGAAATAACCAGCAGTTGAGTCAGCCATTAACGAATGACTTGGCACTGTTTTAATGTATTTAATTTGCCTTTCCTTTGGGCGAAAAGCGGATTGGCTTTGATGAAAGCGTTACAGCGCCGTATTTTTTTTCTTTTTGCACCTGAGCCGGGAAAAGCAAAGCAAATTTATGTTCTGGGGTCCTTCAGTTGTTAAACGATTTTGATGTTGTTGTTTTTGCATGAGAAATTAGCTGTTAATATTTCCTAAGATCATACAACTTAGTTTTGCGATTAATCTAGTAACATGTTCAATGAGTTGGCAAGAATCAAAGTTCTTGCCAAAAGTTGATTAAATTTAGTTGCTGCATTATAACATTAATTATAGGAAGAATTAAGAAAACCACTTAAAACACCCGATAGTCTTTCAACAGTTGAACAAGGATTTGTTGTTTCTGCTTAAAAGAGAAAGATAATGTGATTGAGTTTGTACGCATGCGCTTGCAATTATATGTGTGCGTATGCATGTGTGTGTGTGTGTGTGTGTGTGTGTGTGTGTGTGTGTGTGTGTGTGTGTGTGTGTGTGTGTGTACATATGTGAGAGTGCATAGGTATTTATGTGCTCGTATCTTTGTTGCAATGAGCTTTAATAGCAAGCACAGTTTTAGATATGTTTATGAATTTCTTGATAGTTAAATAAACAATTAATACAATATTTCATATTGTTATATGATATATTTACTGTTTTTCTTCTATTAAAGTTTTTAATGCATTCAATAAAAAATATAATATATTCATTTTTATATTGTAGAGGAATATACATTTTATATGTAAATGTGACAAACGAAATATCTTCATTATAGACAAATAAAATGAAAGAGGAAATTTGAAAATTAGGCTTTCTGATAAATTTATTCATAAATGAAATATCAAAGTCATTTACATATTTATGAAATATATGCAATAAACTTTTAATAGCATGATTTGGACATTTTTTAAAATCCCACAAAATCCAAATCACTACGTATCTATACTCTTTGTTAATAACTGCTACATGTTCAAAACTTTTAAATTTACAAATTAGTTTCAATCGGAATATTTTTGTAAATTGTTTGTTCAAATTCCGAAATTAACTTAATAGGGATACCAAAATTGGATGATGTGCCTATTATCTGGAATTAAGGAATCAACATTTTATATTTTTATTCTCATAGATATTATTTCATAATATCTATATCTATAAATGGCATTCTGTTAGTGTGTCTGTGTGTTTGTCAACTTCTTACCTCATCCTGAGCAAACCGTTCGTCCGATTGGCATGAAAATTTACACACAGATCTGAAATTTACGGCATTCGTACTTGACGTCTTCGGATTTTTCGATTGTTCCTCCGATTTTTGAAAAAATCGATAAAACCGATAGGGGGTCGAATATTGATTCGAAAAAAATCATCAGTTTTTCAGTGATAGTTTTCACAAATTACAAGTGATATCCACCAAACTCACGTTGATCAATGTCCTTACTTATAGTTTTGAGGTGCTGTTCTTTGTTTTCAAAAATTGATATCAGTTGTCGGAAAAAATCGATCACTTTGGGACATCCGATTCAAATCTCGTGTTGCTGATTTTTGGCTGTTTTTCGCAAACTGCAAGGAATTTTCACGAAAATCATGTTGAGCATTAATTTTATCAACAATTATTAGTTGCTGACCTTTTCTTCAATATCGGTATCAATTATCGGAAAAAATCGATAACATCATGCCACTTTTGACTTCCAATTCAAATCCAGTCAAGCTGATTTTTGGCTATATTTTTCGCAAATGGCGAAAAATTTCCACCAAAATTACGTTAAGCATTGTTTTTATCAATAGTTATGAGGTGCTGACATTCATTTTCAATATCGATATCAATTACTGGAAAAAATCGATACAATCGATCACTTTGGGACATCCGATTCAAGTTCAGTCTAGCTGATTTTTGGCTATATTTTTCGCAAATGGCGAAGAATTTTCAGCCAAATTCCTGTTGACCATAGTATTTACCGACAGTATGGAGGTGCTGACTTTCATTTTCAATATCGGTTTCAATTATCGGATAAAAATCAATGAAATCATACCCCTTTTGACTTCCCATTCAAATCGAGTTTATCTGAATTTGGCGATGTTTTATCGCAACTTGCTTGGATTTTGATTAAGTTTATCGGCTTTAGTCGTGATAATTAAAAACTTTTGCCCTGTGAGCTCCTTTGTGACCAACTAATACCTGAGGGCAGTCGATACAATCATGTCTTCATTGGAATTTGCAAATACACCAATCAAACGTATGTTCAACTTAGACGTCTACACTACAGACTCTACAGCTGATTGTTATTCACACACGCGTGACCATGCTTCACATAGCGGTATCTCATTGCTTGATTGCAGTACGCGGTCGCTGATTGGTGTTCGAGACCCTAGGACGCTCGCTGATTGGCACAACCGATTGGCCAGTAATACTTCGCATTTGAACCTGCTGTGCACAGCTGTGGGACAAAGGTCTCACTTCTGCTTCTGTTACGCCGCCATCTGGTTAATACGATAGACTCCTTCAAGTGATCATTTCTCCTACCGCAAGTTGTTTCTTACGTTTTTGTTTTCCGTTTGTCTGTTTAACTACATTTTTCCAACTACCATAAACAATTCATTGAGCTGTTTTACTTAAATACCTGCCTTCCCGCATCTGGCTCACGCTTTGCGATACTAAGTTAGATTTTGTACTCCTGCAATTGAGCAATCCTAATCGACCACTACTAGCATTAATTTTTCCCATGCCGCCAAAAAGGAGGGTACGTCTTAGCTTTCGGTCTGAAAGAACGTCAGCTATGACGGAAAGAAGGGACCGCGAGTCCCAGGAGCAGACTACAATGCGATTGTCACAGGTCGTTCTACGTAGCGCCCTCACGCAGGCCTCACAGTCACAAGAGGAGCGTACCACCTGCTTGGCTTGGAAAGCTGCCTACAGGGCTTCGTTGCGATCAAAGCTCAAGAACGCACAACCACCTCTGCATCTCGGGCTTCCGAGACTCATCACCAAAGTCTTCTTCGTAACGTAAGAAACGCTGCTGCCACTGCGAAATCAAGGGCACTAGAGACACATGACCGCAGGCGTGCCCGTCAATCCCGGGACGCTGCTGCAACAGCGACCGCTAGGGCTGCTGAGACACTGCTCCGTAGGTCTGTTCGAAATGCTAGGAATGCTGCCACCACTGCCAGGTCGAAGGCAGCTGAAACATTTGACCGCAGGCGCGTCCGTCAATCCAGGGACGCTGCTGCAACAGCTAGGTCGAGGGAGTCCGAGACAGAGCTGCAGCGGGCAACCCGCAATGCCCGCAACCCTGCAGCGACTTCTGCTGCCAGAAACTCCTAGGACCCACAGACAAGGGCAAACGGACTTTCAAGGGCTGCTACGAACATAGCCGCTGTGCGCTTATCTCAAACTCTCCAGGTTCGCCGCATACGCCTCAACGGCGAGATTCAGCGCCTTGCAGCCAACCGTGGTATTATCTGTCCCAGTAGCTCTTTTTGGTCTTTCTTGGCTTTCAATTAAGACCCCGGTATTAACTTAACTACGCGTGACGACCTCAATGTAGGGTCCATGACCTGCGTTTGCCAATTCTGTAATGCCCACAAATGGGCCGAGGAGCCTGCCGGTCTGTACTGCTCCTCCGGCAATGTTCGATTTCCACCTCTGCATGAACCACCTACCGGGCTGAGGGGACTAATAGCCGGCTCCCATCCCGACTCCAACCACTTCCATAAAACAATTAGGCAATACAACTCCTTTCAAATGACCTCATTTGGGGCTAAGTTGGTTCGAGAAGAGGGTTGGATGCCCACTTTCAAAGTACAGGGACAGGTATACCACCGCATTGTGTCTCTGCTGCCCGAGGAGACCTCTACGTCTAAATTCCTTCAACTGTACTTTATTGCAGACTACAACCTACAGGCCGAAACCCAGATTGGTATTTTGTCGCTGTCGGGAAGAGTTCCTTGCAGGGACGTCATACTACTACATCAGGCCATATGCTTCACGAGGTTAACAGCTACATTCGCAGTTTCAAATATGCTTTGGAAAATGCTCCTTTTCCTTCCTTCAGCATTGTAATTGACGTCGACAAATGGCCTCATGATGAACACGAACCCCGCTACAATGCTCCTGTGTGCAACGAAGTGGCCGCTATTATACATAGGGAGCAAGACTGCACTCGCGATCAAACCAAGAGGCGGCTCTCTTCGCAGGATTTCAGAGACCCATCGACCATATGACGCATTGCAGTACTCTTTACTTTTCCCTTATGGTGACGATGGCTACCACTTCGGCATTCCCCTTCATACTCCGGGTAGCCAACCTACAACGTCTTCCAAAGTCTTATCGTGCAATGCCTTCTACTCATACCGGTTCATGGTTAGGGTTGGAGATTTCAACCTGCTTCATAGATGCAGGGAGCTTTTCCACCAGTTTGCGGTTGACATGGCCGCTGAGATGAAATCGGAGAGGCTATTTTTTATACGGAATCATCAGAAACAGTTCCTACGTACACTTACGCGACAGCCTTCGAAATGAAGTCAATCCCCACGACCTAGGGAAGCTGTGCATTCTGCCCTCTACCTACACTGGGGGGGGGGGTGCGTTACATGAACGCATGCAGGACGCTATGACATATGTTAGGCAATATGGGCGGCCAAACTTATTTATAATGTTTACCTGCAACCCCCAAATGGGTTGAGATAACGCGTGAACTCCTACCCGGACAGGATTAGACTCACAGACATGGCATTACCGCCCGCGTATTCCACTTAAAACTGGGAAAACGTATGGACTTAATAGTGAAGGGGTGAGCCCTACAGTTAAAACTCAACCACTATTTTACATTGCCAGAATCTTGACCGATTATGAACGTGTGGCAGTCTTCGGGTAAGCACGGAGCAGCAACACGGCAGCCACCTATTGTAACCAGTTGCCCTTGATCTCATTGGTTTTGCTACCAGTAAGATTCCCGGCCAATCAGTGACCTCAACAACTGCGGATACGTGTGTAAGTTCAATAATTCAAACCCCAAAGCAATTTAACTACATAAAACCTCAAGCAACGCCGGGCTTTACTGCTAGTATATAATAAATGAAATAAGATAATTTATATATATCATGATTATTATATTTATTTGAAGTTCTATATATATTGTTTTATATTTCAACTATTGTCTTTCTGTATTAATTATTTGTTTTTGTACAACTAAGCTTTGTCTTATTTTTACTTTCTGTTTTTGCTTACCTAAAGTCATATTTATCAACTTTGTATTTTCTACTCTCGTTCATTTTTTTTATTAATTGATATTTTAGGTATTGGCACTGTCAGTAAGGCAGTTTAAATAATTTTATTTTATGTTAAATAATGACTTCATGATCTCCGGGTACTTTAGACTTAAACGCCGATATAGATTTTCATGTTTTGTTTCTGCTATCCTTTTCTAAAATTAACAAACTTTTCCATTTCTGTGTTTGTTTATTTATGTACTGTTTCATAATTTTTCTTGATTTCTAGTGTTTTTGTTTACCTAACACTTTTTTATATACTTAAAAAACCATTAATTTTGGGGGTGTGGGGGGCTTTCATACAACACATAATGTATATAAATGTTTATATGCGTATATTATGTTCCAAAGGGTGTCATAAACTGGGTCATAGTGTGGACAAGCTCCACATTGTCTATAAAATGCTTCCGTGGCATGTGTCTGAAATAGTCAACTATGTTCAGCTCCAAGCCGGAAAATGCGCGAAGGCGGAAAACTTGCGCCTCATAACCAGCTGTTTCGAGTAGATTTAGCTCGGCAGCTCAGGAAGGCTGTCCCTCTAAGGGGAGGAAAACCCCGATTTTAAACCTCGCTGCCTTGCAGTTTATACCCAAAACACGAAAAAGACTATGGAATTAAATTCAGACAGAAAACAGAAGTGGTGTCCCGAATGCGGTTGGCTGTCAACATTGACAACACTTTCCGGCAACTCCTGTCGCCAAGCCGTCCCCAAATGTAATGCCCTGTATTCTTTTAGATCTTGTCGGTACGGCCGAGAGGGGTGGAGCATGTAGTCTGGGCAGAAGAAAAAAATCTGAATTCAAATCACCTGCTGCGTTGTAGGCCTTGCCTCTTTAACTTCTGAGAGGAGAGTAACATCAGCATTCCCCGTGCAAAAGGAACCAGTAAGCCATTGCACTATTCTGCCTTGTATGTTACCATGAACTACAACTGTGATATGGAGGAGGGAGGGGTGTAACCAGAGCGGCGCAAAATGCGCTAACAAAATAAATGAATGAATGAGATTATTTCCCTGTTTCACTAAATTAGTCTTTGTATATTTTGCACACGCATAAAAGGAAAGTAACATTATAACAGGAATTAGGTTCGATTAAGATTTTTTAAAAAGAGGAAACAGTTATTTAAAATTAAGAGTATATAAATTGTTTAGAGAAATCCGAAAAGTTCGATGCTTAATGACATAAGAGTTGAATGTGACAAGTTTTTACTATATGCCTCGAAACAATTTTTGCAAGATTTTTCTGTTTCATTCAACCATTTCATAAGCCCCCAAAAAACAAACCCTTTGACATTTTTACATTTATTTTTCTATTTATTTTTCAGTTTATCTAAAATTAAAATTTTCTATCAATATTAAAAATTGTTATAAAAAACTCGGAAAATAAACATTATAAATGCATATAGAATTTTACATGTCGGAAAAATTCCTTTGAAGTAAAATATTAAGGAGAAACGTTACAAAGTTAGATCAACAAATCTGTAGCCTGACATGACATTATTAGATGAATTTCGATCTGAAATTTTCATTTTATAATGTTCGGTCTATGTAAATATGAAGAAATGAGTGAATCTATTATTAATCAGCTTAATGATTTATTTTTGCGTGACTCCATTCCAAGACGAAACTTCGATAAGATATTTTTGTCAGCCTCACTGCTTTATACTAATTACGAAATATTTTTGCAAAAGTATTTCTTTATACTTTGAAGTATCCTGCTGAATATATAAAATCTGTATGAGACATTTGGAATTAGTATCTGTTCATATTTCTGAGATGTACACTATTCGGACTCATCTTTGTCGCTATATTTATTACAACATTTCGGCCGTTGTACGCTCCAGCCTTCTTCAGGTGGTTGGAATGTCGAACAGAACCTTTTATTTCGCTCACTGGGGTAGACTGTTCTAATTCCACGTGCCATGTTTAATGGATGTCAGTTATCTCCCCTCTCCAAGTTTTCCACTGCTTTAACCAGGTATTGAACTCACACTCTTTGGGTCCTGTTACTGGATTTAACCAACGCCTTTATCCACTGTGCCATGTGTCCTTGAGGATTGGGAATTAGATTTAATATAAGAAATCACAAATAATTTTCATTGTATGAGAATTTTAAGAAACCCATGAATTTGAGGAAATGTCAGAAATAAGAAATTAACGAATTAAAAAATGTTTACAGGTTACAATAGAGTTTCATTTAGATTTTTTCACTGAAATAAATATTAGAATAACACTTGTTTTCTTTACTTCCAAAACTGAGGCAGTTACCAGACCTATTTATAATTCGTGCCTTCCATAACAGCGACGGATCGGTTTAATGCAGCTTAGTAATTAAAGATACATTGATATTCTTTTTATGTTTTGCTTGTTAAAACAACTCTATTTATATCGACAGGCTTCTCACTAGTTTTTACTGACTTTCTGTTTAACCTGAGTGGAAATTAGATACAAGAGAATTTTTATATGTTGGAAACAATACTTATGTTGATTTGAAATCATAAAGTGAGCTGCATTTGCCAAAACCATTATTGCTTCTCAAAGAAAACACACCCTTGTACTATGTATCAGGAGTTCACTAGTTAGGGGAGTTGCATAAAATTCGCCAGTGCAATTGATATTTTTTTTTTAATTTCATATTCTATCTTTAGGATCATTATTTGTTGGTTGCTGCATATTTCCTGCAAAAATAAAAGTATGTAGTTGTACACGTAAAATTTGCTATGAAAACCTTATTTAAAAAAGAAAATATTCGGTACTGAATTTGTAACGTTGCTTGAACTAGCAATTGCAAATTTTTCAGCATTTTTCACAATGTATTTATGCGAATCAGCATTTTCAGCGTTGACTGGAATTAAAAAACACAAAAATCACATAATATGAACATTGAAATTATCTGAGTGTAATATTAACAAATATTAAACCAAGATTGAATTTGTTGTGTAAGGCACCTTTTGCCTGAGGAAGAAAAGATTTTCTTTAATATTTTTATATTAACGCTAATTTTGAATTTAATTATTATTCGGATGAAACTTTGCTTTTGAAACATTTTTTCTATTCCTTTAAATAAAAATGTTTTACAATTGTTTTTGTTTTTTAAACTCAATTTTATGTATATATTATATTAATCACGTTGATTTTTAAATTGATTTTTAAAAAATTCAAATGCTTCTTCTGGTTCTTATTTATTTGATTTTTTTTACCAAAACATCCTAAATATTTTTGTTAAAAGAAAAAATATTACGTATTTATTTTTGTCAAATTATATGTGAATAATTTCCTTTTATTCTGAGTCTCGCATTTCGCGAATGAAAACAACTATGAAATTTAGTTCTCATGAAAGAATAAATAAATACGCAGGTTAAGATTTTTCTTAAAAGAAAAAGGAATTGTCTCAGAGGTGACGTTTGCTTTAAAGAAAAATCTTGTGAGCAGTTTTCTAAAGAAAGACATTTTTATATATCCGATCTTACGTAGTGAAAATCGCCAAATGTTCATTTTACCGGAAGGACGTCTCGATAAATTTCTTTTAACAAAAAAGTGGGAAGCGATTCAAAAATACCGAGAATGTCTGCTGTACACTAAATATCAGTAAAAAATAAGATTGTAAACTTAACAATTAGAAAACTTGTCTTGACGACAAAATAATTTTTCCTATTCTAGCTTAAAATTATTTTCTTTTCTCATGAAAAAAAATATGTAAAGACAAATATCAGGACCTTTTTTGTGCAATTATTAAGAGAAAAGACCAAAGAATTTTTTGAATATTAAATTGTATTTTTAATCGGTTTTAGAACCTTCGAAACTTTAGGAATTTTTATTTTTTATTTATGTATTTATTTTGCGGGTGACCATAAATTAGTATGGGAAATGTTAGCGTCACACTGATTTAGAAATTTTTGTATAGTTATTGGATTTTAATGAAATTTTCAGCACTTATTTACAAATGAATAAAATTATTTTAGAAACGTTTCTTTTCGAGAGAATCTTGGTAAAAATAGTTTTTTTGTACATATGTTACAACAAAACTTATTTAATTTTATGAAATTTTTAGAAATTCATTTCTGTAGCGCTTAATGTTTATATTAGTTATAAGTCCTTGGAAAATTTAAATCATCAATTTTTTTACGAAACAAGACCCCCAATTACTGAAACTTTACTGTGAATCGTAAGATAGAAATATAATAAAACTGAGACATTATTTAAATAGAAAAGCTTTTAAATGTTTTTATGAATAAGATATATAATGGACACTATTGTCTTAAGAAAACTTATGAATTTAAAAAGAATTGTTTTCATTGTTTGTTTTTTAAAATTAATTATAATAATTTATAAACGTTTAAATCTTTTAAATTGCTATATTAATTTGTACGGTTAGGTGGTATTGTTGTTAAGAACTATATTAGAAAATTGAAAAGCAGTATTTAAAAAAGATTGTGTGTATAAACGTGCTGATTTTTGTAAAGAGAATATTTTATGTTTTAAAGATTTTTTAATAAAGAGCAATATGTTGTGTTGACAGATTCTTCAATATGACCGATTTTAGCGATAAACTTATTCCAATCAATGTAAATTCTGTTTGAAATACAGCAAAGTATTTAGCTTATTGGAAATATTAAATTTGATCAATCTGCTTCGAATTAAAAAAAAAATAAAAGCTTCAATAAAGATTTTTCATTATTATAATGTATTTCAAAAAATTAGGTATCACTTTTTTGGAGCTACCTACATTTATTATTTTTTTTTTACAGTAAACGCTCATATGTTTTCTTATCTATTCATTGGTTTCTATCTATCGTTGCTGATAATATACATGAAGTGGAACGATTATATTGAATTCGTTGATAGGTTTGCTGCTAGGAAATTTTGTTCATTGTGTCGTGCAAAATATTTTTTCTTTCCAGGGCGCATCTTACATATTTATAAGTCTCCCATTCGACCGTGTATTGAATATTGCTGCCACATCTGGCCTAGTGCTTTTGCTATATACTTCTAGATTCTTGAGAAGAATCTGCAATGTTATCGGTCCTGACCTGACATCTCTGCTTCAGTTACTTTCCCACCGCTGTAATGTGGCTTCCTCGTGCCTTTACTATAAAAATTTTCGTGGCAATTGTTCTAATGAGTTTTCTACGTTGCTACCTCGAATTTAAGGACAATACTAGATTGGCATGTAGCTCTACTCTAATAGTTTCTTCTCTCACACTTCTCGCATGTGGAACTCTCTTCTGGCTTCCTGCTTTCCTGTCAATTACGATCTACAAAAATTAAAATTCAACATCAATCGCTATCTTCTGTCTTTTTCAATAAAGCTCTTCTATTGTTCTTTCACTCTTAGTAACCCCTTGCACCTTGATAGCGTTATTGGCTTGCTTGGGATGAAATAATATATACAACACGCACACACACACACACACACACACACACACACACACACACACACACATATATATATATATATATATATATATATAAGTGGATATTGAGGTCAACATCAATCGTCTAGAGTCGGTTTCATGCTTGAACCCAATCTTCAGGCCCTGAAAATTATGCTCAGGTATGAAACAGGCTGATACCACTTGCTGTAGACCTCAGTGTTAACTTTTACACTTTATATTTACATACGCTCTATCTCTGATATTGATCACTTTTAACAATAAATATAGCATACCGTTACAAATATATTTTTGTTATATATACATATATATATCGCTCGTATGGAAAGACTAATTTTTTATGTATTTTGAAATCAGTCTTTCATTCTGTTTTATGATGAAAATCTTCAACTGTAATGAACGTTAGATAGAATCATATTTTTCTCTAATCACCCGTCTATTTGTTTATTGACTGACATCATTTAATGTTTTTTAATATTTTTAACGATATATCTGTTATAAAATAGAAACAAAGATTTCAGCATAATCCAAGGTGTTAATTATATAAATATCATGTACTATATAGAATATTACCAAAAGTAATTTTGTGCATACGTCATAAACATGTATGGCCTATGTTAAATTTCTAGGTTGCATAACTAAAAGAATTGAATCTAGAGTTCCTTTTGTTTGCGGTAAATAAATTATTTTTTCATTAGTTTACATCGTTGTGCAGGATTCGAATTAATTAAACGCAACTGTTATAAATCTCACCCTAACAAAATGTCATCGTTTTAACAGTCTTTCTATGTTCATAAGAAGACAATGAAGTTGAGTCAAGTACAAACAACCAAATCACCTTTCGTTGTGGTTCATTCTCGTGGTATTGCAACAAAAATATTCTTATCAATTCACCTTGAGGCTAAAAGAAAAAAAGAAATGTCCATATTCTTTTCTCTTTCTTTCTCGCCCAATTCCGCGCGCCAACAGCTCTATGTTTTCTAGCTGCATCATAGACGTTGACGAAATATCACCAAAATATTTCCACTTGGTTACATTTTTATTTAACTAAGAGCAAACAAACAAATTACCGCCGCTCTTCCTTTGATTCAAGCCCAGAGAACGTGCAGCCCCTACTCATCCCGAATTCACACTACTATCTCTCATAGTGGTGTGGGTAATGGAAGGCAGCAAGTAATGCCGTCGTTGTTGGCGATAACATAAGTGGACGGAAATACTACAAAAGAAGATTTAAAAGCATATTGATAAAAGCAGAAGAAAAGCGAGTTGGGATATAGATCATAGTCGAATCACATGACAGGGCTGGGATCAGAAACACACGTTCTTTTATAGGGTTTGATTCTAAAAGCGTTACATTTCGCGTTATATATATGCCTTCTTCTATGGGCCGTGTCAATTCAGAACGTTAGGGATCATGGCTCTCCACAGCTTCTTGTCCTTTGTATGTCTTAATAAATTTTGTCTTTATGTTATGTCTCCTAAACCCAGTTCTGCTATCCATTTACACAAGCTCATTAGGTAGGTTATGCGTTGTTTTCCTCTGTCCCTTTTGCCTTTAATCTGCCCTGTGAGTATCAAATATTCCAAACTTTCTTTCCTTAATATGTGCCCTAGAAATTTCAACTATCTCTTTATAATGTTAAGTGTAAGTATCCATTTCCTTTACATTTTCTCTAAAACTTCATCGCTGATCTCATGTTCTGTTTATGAGATTCTTAGCATTCTTCTGTAGAACCACATTTAGTTGCCTCAAGTAACTTCTTCATCTGTGAGAAAATTGTCCAGCATTCAGAATTAGACTTAGAATTTTCACTTAGAATTTTTACATTTTGCTATATTATTAATTTTATTATGTTATTTTGCTATCCATCTTGCACATTTACAAATCTATCATTCGTCCGTGCATTGAATACTGCTGTCATGTCTGATCTGGTGTCTCTGCGGCACATCTTGAAATTCTTGACACGATCCAAAGAAGGATCTATAATTTCATCGATTCTGACCAGACATCTCGACTTCAGCCACTTTCTCACTGTCTTTTTTTACAACTATTTTCATAGCAACAGCTCCGACGAGATTTCTTCCCTGCTACCTCGACTACATTAATTTAAGTGTGCTAATAGATTGGCATCTACGTCCCACAGTTTGACTGTTAAAATAGTTAAACGCAACTGACATTTCTACTCCAACGGTTTCTTTTCTCGCACTTCCCACATGTGGAACTCCCTTCCGTTTTAACTACAATTTTCAAAAATTTAAATGTAACGTCAATCGCCATCTTCTGTCTTCTTGAACCCTGCCATGTTTTGCCTTTTCTCAATCCTCCCTATCCTCAGTTTTGTTTTTCTCTTTAACTTTCACTCCCTGTAACCAATTACAGCCAATTACAGCCTTGTTTGGGGTGAAATGGTTAAATATATATACATATATTGGAAGAGTGATAATTATCGACGATAAAACATTTACAGATATATACAATGAATACATAGGAACCAACACAGCATGCCGACTCTCATTCACGCTTCAGTGCGATCTTCAGAGCAATATATATATATATATATATATATATATATATATATATATATATGCATGCATACGAGAAATGCTCCGAAAGTAATGCCTGCTATTTCTTTTCGCAAACTAGAACAGATACAAGGGGTACATTAACAATAATGGATAGAGTAAGTTTTCAACTACAAAACACTATTTTTCCATAGTCAGCACCATTGGTTTATACATTTTCGCCAGCAAGGGATAAGTGTACTTCATTCCGTGGGATGACATTTGCGTAAACCGTTTGGAAATTGGGTTTCCATAGACATTGCTGTCGTCATCGATGAAATACATTAATCAATATCTGTGTTCATGTTTACTCTTTGGTCTGTAAGTATTCATCAAGTGTCGCTGAAAGTCGATGGTTGCGATTTCTCTGCAAAGAAGGATTCAGTAACACATTTCTTTGTATGTACTTTCATATCAGATGCAAATTTGCCAGAATGCTATCTGCAATCACCTTGCAGACGGAAAAGTTCAACCTTTACTGCCATGCCATGCTAAGAATATCCATTTCTGATTTTTTTGTTTTATTTTTAATGTTATTCTAAAAACGCATTTATAACGTATTATTAATTAAGCAGAATTGGTCGTAGTTGTAATGAGAATAGAAAAAAGTTTTGTTTATGAACAGAAAATTTGGTTTGCGAAGAGTAAGTAATTGCAGTAAATTTAGAAAAATAAATTAATTTCATTTTCAACAATTTTCTTTCACTCTTACTGCTATGTTGCTACAATATTTCAAGTCATTAAACAAACAATATTTAGAAAAAAGTAAATAACAGTTCACTAAGTAGTTTTCAAACAATTTATTTTAATCGCTATCACCCCAATCAAGGCAATATAGCCACTAGCACGCAAGAGGTTACAGGGTGTGGAAAAAATAGGAACAGAAACATTAGTAATGAGGTGAAAGAGAAAACAGCAATCAGGAGGACAGTAGATAGCGATTGACATTGCATTTAAATTTTTGCAGATTAAAGTTGGTTGGAAAGCATGGAGTCAGGAGGGAGTTCCACAAGCGAGAAGTGCGTGATAAGAAACTGACAGCATAGAAGACACGGCTAAATCTAGTTCGCTCAACTGTAAATTGTTGAGATCACGCCGCCAATCTCGTATTGCGCTTAAATTCATGCAGTCTATCTACCATAGCGAAAAGCTCATCAGAACAATAACCATGAAAGTATTTATGAAAAAGGCATAGAGGCAACCTTACGGCGGTGTGCAAGTGACTGAAACCGAGCAGCCAGTTCAGGACCGATAATATTGCTGATTCTTCTTTGGACATTATCGAGGAGCTCTAGGAAAACGACAGAGGCACCGGACCATATATGACAGCAATATTCTAAACATGGACGAATGGTAGACATAGATATGAAAGATAGATTCCGGAGAAAAAAATTGTTTCGCTCGACTCAGTGAACCGACTTTCTTAGCAGCTGATCTGGCGATGGATTCAATGTACTGTTTCCACCTCATGTTAGCTGAGAACGTTAGGCAATATCTTTTTGATTTATTAATAAAAAATATATAGGTTGAACATTGCATAATAAAATTTAACGCCACAATAATAAGTTATAAATATTTTAATAAGGATAAAAAATATTATGAGCTGAAATATTGTTCATATAAATATATCCTGATTATTTTGTCAACGTCAGTGCGTTGCTACCAATTTTATTGCTAACATATTGATTTACATAAAATCTTACATATCGCATTATAAAAAGAACCTTTAAATCAAAAATGCATCTTCCTATATTTATGATCTCACTTCTTAATTCACAGATGTGGAAAGAAAAGGAAGACAAAATGAAGGACGAGGTAGGCTCTGAAAGTGATGCCTCGTTTTTATTTCCACGGAAACTGCACGAATACAAGGAACATGATAGCACTGTTAGATCGAGCAGGTTTCCAGCTACAAAACGCTATTTATACTTTGACTATACATTTTCGCCAGCAATGAACAAGTGCTTATATGCTACATATAGCATAGAGGCTATATACTATAGGTATATATTTCATACATAGCGTGGTTTATTGCACATATCGCTATTCTTACTACTTAGACGTAACTTCACTGACTACCAATGTTTGGTCTCTGTAAACGTTCAGTAAGTGTCAAGGAATGTCAATAGGTGCATTCATCTGAATAGAGGAATTTTTGCGTCTACTTTCATATCAAACGCTATTTTGCCAGACTGCCGCGTAGCTGCTCTCTATAACAAAACAAAAAAATTCTAAGTTAGGGTTGTGAAAGTTCAGTTTCTAGTGTTATACCGCTAACATCCGTGACTGATGTTATGGCCCAAAATAATATAAAATATATTACTTTCAGAATACATCTCGTATAGCAATATTCAATTGCCATTGGAGAAAAGCAATTTGAAAGCCTGAAAATTACGTAGAAGATTATTGTTAACAATAGTAGACTATCCTAGAAATATCTTATTCCTCGGACTAACAATGAAACTAGGCGGCGTATAAAAATTGTTAACAACTTTGATTTGTTAAACTTGACGATCTATCGTATTTCATTTATAAAGAAAAACCTTTTGAGAAAATACTTTTATATTTTTTATTTTCCGCTCTTACTTTCTTCTTATTCTCTCTCTCTCTTTCTTTCTTCTCTCTCTCTCTCTCTCTCTCAGTTTTTATATCAGGGATCTAAGTGCAATATAAAATTTATTTAAGGTTTTAAGTATTCCATTCATATTCGATTTGTACTAGAACGATTGGTAGCATCGTCAAGTGGTAGGGAGGTGGTATTAACAATTATTTTTATATATTTTAATATATTAAAAAAAAGTCACACTTACATGTATGCTTTGCAAAGAATAAAATTAACATAAGTATTATACACGAACGCTTGTTTTTTTTATTTTGTTGTCCGAAGTTAAAATGCAATATCAATGGCCATCTTCTGTCTTTTAAATGATCTTCTCTCCTCACTGATGTTTTATTTCACTCTCATTAACCCCTTGCGTCTTAGAGGCTTTATCACCTTGCTTGGGGTGAAATGATTAAAAAAATATTGGTGAAGACGCTGCACACACCAACCAGATAGACAGTCGACGCCTACAGGAGTCAAGTTTCTAGGTTTGTAGGTGGAGCAATAGCTACGGATGTTCATCTGGCAGCATCTTATCTAATGGCGCCTAAGAAAGTCGAAATGCTTATATGTGTTTGCAGTGCTAGATTAATTGTTGAATTTACAATGTATCTAATAATGTGTATGGACGGGTGGGGGTGCTAGGGATGCGGACTGAGAGTCGAAGGGGTGGCAGTTAGAAAATTCGTGGTAAAACATTTTCCTAGAGCATGAAAAATCGTTTAATACTGTGTGTGTATGCCTGAGTGTGTGAATCAGATGTTGTATATAAGTATATAACATAATGAACGAGAAGAGGAACATGGTATGTGTGTGTGTGTGTGTGTGTGTGTGTGTGTGTGTGTGTGTGTGTGTGTGCGCGCGCGCGCGCGCGCGTGTCCTTTTGGAAGTTCATCAAATATCTAAAAACCTTTCTGTTTTATAAACTCTCGGAGCAGATATGGAAAATTTATCGATTTTAAGTAATTCCTCAAATATAGACAATGTAAAAATTGAAAAAATGAAAACATTTAAGCAAGTAAGTATATATAAAAGATCGACTATCAATTTACTTGTATAAAACTTTTTCTGCTTGTATAGCCCAAGATATATATATATATATATATATATATATATATATATATATATATATATATATTACGAAAGCTTTAATTTGAATTTCTGCTTATATTCAAAAGGTCAGCCATTTTTTCTTCCAGAGAAATAAGCCAAACACCTGTCCGGAAATTGGCTTGGTGATCGTTGTCCAGGAGGCATAGTCACAACCACGTCAATCTTAAGGAATAAGACATGGTAGACACAACCAGAAATAATAAAAAACAAACTTCAAGCAGAGACGATCAGGTTGTCAGGGGATGAAAAAGCGCGTTCAGCTGAAGGTTAGAAAGGAAAAAAGGACACCCGATTGCAGAGTGAAAAGAAGGAATCTAGTAAAACAATTAATTCACGACAAGGTTTTTGGGACAGACATTTCTTATTTGACTCGTCAGATTGTCACATACTGATTACATTTTTATACCTTCAACCATCACAAGATAAAAGATGGCTACAAGTTAAAGATATCTTGTTGAACTAATTAAATATGAACTATTACTCAAGGTCATAATTATTGGAACAGACAGTCAGTATCGAACTCACAACCAATGATTATAATGCTTACTTGCTTATTATCGCTCTAAGACATGTTGAAGGACACACACACACACACAGACACACACACACACAAACACACACACACACACACACACATATATATATATATATGTATAAAGAAATATACAATTTTCAATTCTTGAAATTCAAGACTTGAAAATTGCTTCGGCATGAAACTCGGAGCTGTGCAATTAATGCAAGATATTATGTATATTACTTAATATATATATTAAATAGCTCTGTTACTTATCATTGAGCACTGTTTTTCTTACACTATAGAGTATATGTATTTGTATATGATCACTCGCTATATACCTACCTATATTACCCATTCGGTTATATATATATATATATATATATAGTCACTTTAAAGGCTATTTTTGGTGGATATCTATATTTGAATAGACACTTCGTTTATTTATAAAACAGTATATTTATTTATTTTCTTGTACCAGCCTAAATATTCGAGAAATCTAATTAAAGTGAAAGATGCGTCTTCCGACAGGATCCTTGCAGGAGAAACCGCCGTAAGTTCCGATGTTCTTTAGACAGAGTCGCCTACAAAGTTTTTCGACGATCAAGCAAAGCCAAATAGTGCGTTATAAGCGTAAATCCATCTCAGATTCTCGAATGTTCATATCTTCTCAAATTCGTATGCGAACGTCTAAAGAACCTGTTACATAAAACGTATTTCCTAGGAACATAATACATATGAAATATTTCTTAAAATCGATTACATTATTTTAAAACTCATTTTGCCTAACGCAAGTTTATAAGTTTGTACATATAAAGAAAAAATGTTGCCTAACAAAAGTAGTACGTTATTTTATATTGTAATGTTAAATTTCAATATTCACGACATTAACCATTAAGAATAACAAAAAATTCAATTCAATTCAATTTTTAATTTGTTTATCTTTTAACAATATAAACGCCTTTACATTCTAGTTGATGTTTATAGAGGTGTATATGTGTGGTACTTACGTTTGACTAATCTTTTTTTCAAAATAGTCTTTTCATGCATAAAGTCAATAATAATTGAATAAATACAGAAAATTGTATTCAAATCTATTAATTAATTGGATTTTAAATGTTTTTTTCTTTTTCAAATTCGTGCGAATATTAGGCTATTAATACTTTCCAGTTGATTTTCTGCCTGTATTCAGGTGACAACTGAAAGCGCAAACTATAAAAAAAGAAAACACAAATAACCTCGTTTCTATTTAATGTAGGAAGAAAGTTTTATATAAGATTTTTCTCCAATATTCCTCCTTATAATGATATAAATTTTATGAAAATTTAGTAAATCTTTTTATGCAATTGAATTAATTGACGTCATTTTTCTTTTAGTGGTCAACGACGACAACATCAACAACAGATAAAATAACATATAACACTTTATAAAAAATAAATCAATAAAAAACTATTTTTAACGATTTTAAGTAAATAGCTTTATTTCTGACAAAAATTCACAATTCAGTTAAAAATTGAATGAAATTAAACATTTCCGCTGAATTAAAAAAAATAAAACTAAAACTTTATTGTTACAATCTTTGTGTAATTTTTAAGAAGAAAGGGTTTTTATGTAAAATATTTTGGAAATTTGGTTAAAAATCTTGTTTGTGTGGCAGGGGAGGGTTGCGTCAATGCTGGACCATAATTTTTTACTGGAAATTTGAGCCATTTTTTTCGGTGAAAAACATTGATTGGGAAATTCTTGCAAAAATCAGTTAACTGTTGTATCTTGATGAAAACTTCAGTACTTATTCAGAAAAAAATGAAATTACTCTTAAACGTTTCTTTTTTAAGAAAATCTTTGGAAAAATATTTTAATATCTGTTACCTCCCAACCACTACCACAGATTTGATTTTTATGAAATTTCGATAATTTTTATATCGCTTAATATTTCGTTTATAAGTCCCCGAAGAGTTTAAACGGTATCCCCCAGTTGCAGAAAATCCTCCCTGAATTGTAATAAAATTTTTAAAAAACACAATAAAACTAATATCTTTTAATTGCTTTTATGAATAAAATATTAGGTGCGTCCTGGGTAGGACGATAAACTGTATCTGACAGCAAGGCCCCTGATCAGGAGGTTTTGAGGAGCGTAGAACCACCTCTTAATTGTTGGTGTTCTAACCCTAACGCGGGGTGGTAGCACCTGTTAGGGTCCCAGCTATGAGCAAATAGTTAACCCCAAAACTGAGGTAAAAAGCATTATAAAAGTGTAAAAATAGGTTTTAATACCAGAAATACTTTGTAAAAAAATTATTGCCAGAAATAAATTTTTGAAGAAAAAAAACTATTACTAGTAATATATTTTTTTGAAAAAAAATATTACCAGCAATACGTTTTTGAAAATATTACCAGCTATACATTTCTGAGGAAAAAATATTAGCAGATATAGATTTTTGACAAAACGAAATATTACCAAGAGAAAAAAAAGTTGTCGGCATTAAATAACCCATTGAGGATGATATGCCGTAAAACAAAACAAACCAAAATATTAGGTTATTCCGAAAATAATGCCCGATTTTAGAATCAACTTTTATTCCTGAATTAATCTATTGAAATAGTGTCTAAATCAGTCAAAGCAGGAAACCTGAACATTTCTGCCATCGAGTAACAAAGTTATTTATGCCTTTGCAATAAAAATGTTTGGATGCCAAGAAAATTTGGAATGTAGTTTCTGCATCTTCTTTGCAACGGGATGTCTTTTGATTTAAAAATTGTCCAAATGCTTGAAAAAGTGGTAGTCAGTGGCGAGAGATTAGGGGACTATTAAGGATGAGGAAAAGTCTCGTATCGGTGAGCTTCTGAAACATGTGGCCGAGTATTGTCATAAAGCAGAATTGGACCTCGTCGATAAATCAATGCCCGTTGCATTGTGCTTAACGGAATGTGTATTTCATCCAGTTGCTGGCAGTAAATTTAGGCAGTGAGGCTCTGGTTAGATGCCAGAAAGGTGTAATGGATAACACCAATGGCGGACAACCAAACAATCACCATCATCTTCTATTGGTGGAATTTCTATTTTGAAAAATGTTTTGGGTTCTTCGTCATGATGAAGCCTATGAGCATATCATTTAGAAATGTCGTAAAAGATCCATTTCTCATCACAAGTCACTATTCGAAATGGATCATATGAATTTTGCAGATGTAGCATCGAACATACTTCAAAACATCAAACATTTTGACTTTTAACCCATTTATCAATCTTCTTCACCTTGCCAATTTCCTTGAAATGGTCCGATATTGTTGAAATGAAGAAAACCCTTATCTGAGACATTTCTCTGACACTTTAACATGGGTTTAGTTCAACTCGTGTATTAAGATGTTGATTGTCAATTGCCGATGGACGTTATCTACCAACCTGATCTTCAAGACTCGTGTCCCTACTGCGGAACTTCGGAAACCAGTGCCGTACTTTACGATCACAAGTGGATACTTCACGCCATGATCTGTTAATATTGGCAGCTGTTTGAGAAACATTATGACCAAGTTCGAACTCAAACAAAAAAAAGTAAA
This sequence comes from Acanthosepion esculentum, assembly GCA_964036315.1. Classification (NCBI taxonomy): domain Eukaryota; kingdom Metazoa; phylum Mollusca; class Cephalopoda; order Sepiida; family Sepiidae; genus Acanthosepion; species Acanthosepion esculentum. The sequence continues at coordinate 77,036,093 of OZ038487.1, read as the reverse complement.
CACAGTAAACACATCTTTTCTTTTTCATGTTCAAGATATGGGGTATCTAATTTTTACGTTAAATTCTGAAAGAGATTCTTATAAATTAACAAAGAGGTCACTTTAATCATTAGAAACGAGTAATATATCTTTGTGCAACTATTATAATAATATATTAGAAGACAGATTCAAAGGTTTATTCTATAATCGGAAAATATTTTCCGGACAAACTAATATATTATGTAAACTATTCTCTTAAGAAAAAGATTTTTGATGAATAATGAATTTTACAAGAACTGATTACTTTTTAAAAAATTAATTAGAATAATTCATAAACTCTTAAATATTAAATAAGCGATATTGTTATTAAATTAAAACTGTATTTATAATCATAAGTGGAAAAGCTCACTACAATTGAACGACCACTAGTATGTTAAAAAGAATTTTGTATGTGTGCATGAAAGTGTCCAGTTTTGTAAATAAGGACGTTTGTAGACATTAGAAAATAAGAAAAGTGCCTGTAATAAATTTAAAATTTATTGGTAATTTTAACATTTTTATCAACAAGCATTTTCGTAAAGCTATAAAGTCAAAGTACCTAAAATTAAATTTTCGTAAAACCCAAATACCTGAAATTCAAAAGGCGCAGTAACCGAGAACTGATTAATTTTCTTTTCGGTTAGAAACCGGACCAGAAAGCGACAGAGATGATATATTGCATTATGCCACATCTTATTTTTGTTATCGATAACAGACGCTTAAGTAATCTTAATGATATATTTTCATATAATAACTTGTAAGCTGTTTAATTGATTCTTACAAGAAAATGTCCAAATGCTGCGTCACTGAGATTTTAACATTTTATCAGTAAAAACCAAACGATATGTTTTGGTATGCCAGATGTTTTAACCTTTTTTATGTAGCCTGTTTAACTTTGTGAAAAAGCATGATCGATGGACTTGCAACGTCATCGTTTTAAACTCTAACATATACATAGCCTTTAAGACAATGACAAAGGATTTCAGCAAACAGTGACTGTTTTTCTTTTCTTCTGCACTTGATTTGTTTGTTTTAGAAAAGTGGAAATCTCTCACGCAGTTCCCGTCGGTGTTGATGTACCCCTACCAAGCAATGACTGGGCTGCTTTTGTACCAGTTTCAACTTTCCAGTAGCTTGCTCAACCACAGTCAATGTAGACTAAAGTTCGTCGTTAAAATCCGATGAGTTATTTGAACTGTACAAACTGTAAGAAGAGCAAGTAAGAAAATATTCACGATAGCCAAGGTTTTATTAAATCATGGAGTAGGTTCTTATACGATGGCTTCGTTGAAAAATAAAGATTAAAACGGAGAAGGTTTTATGTTATGTTTCCTTTTCTACAATCAGTTTGTTTGATTTGTGTTGAATAAACGTATCCATTTAAGGTTAGTTACACCCCAAAATATCGTCTATGTATTAGCGTTTACTTTTGGCAGGCAAGTATAATTGGAAAGAAATTCCTTTCCATACAATTACCAGTGCGCTATTAGTTTCTTAATAAAGATATTTTCTTTTATCATTTCACTCCAAGCAAGGTAATAAAGCCGCTAAGTCGCAAGGAGTTACTGAGTGTGAAAGAATAAGAGAAAACAAGACATTAGTATGGAGAGAGAGAATAATAAAAGCACAGGAATTAAGAAAACAGACGATAATGATTGACATTGCATTTAAATTTTTGAAGATCAGAGTTGATTGGAAAACAAGGAGCTCGAATAAAGAAGTACGAGAGAAGAAGCTGTTTGTATAGAACTTTCGGTTGCTTCTAGCCATTTCAATTGTAAAAGAATGAGACCTTGCCATCAATCTCATACTACGCTTAAAATTGTAAAGTTGAGGTCCCAAAGAGGAAAGCTTATCAGGACAATTACCATTACTTTATTTATAGAAAAGTCACGGGGAAGCGACGTTATGGCGGTGGGAAAGTGACTGAAGCCGAAATGTCAGACCAGGACCAATAACATTGCAGATTCTTTTTTGTATTTTATCAAGAATCTCAAAATACATAGCAGAAGCCACGGACCAGATGTGTCAACAATATTCAATGCATTAACGAATGGTAGACTTATAAGTGTGTCAGATAGATTCTGGCGAGAAAGATTATTTAGCACAACACAGTGAACCAACTTTCCTAGCAGTAGACCTATCAATTGATTCAATATAATTGTTGCACTTCTCGTCAGCGGAAAACGTTAGCTGGAGAAGGGTTAATGATTTGTTCTCCTGGAAGTTAGCATCAGTCATGCTGATCGGGGGCAAAGGGGGTTCTCTCAGACGATTAAAAGAGATCACTTTCGTTTTGGCGACGTTAACATTCACAAGCAATTTCTTTCTCCAATTAATAAAAGATTGTAGATCCATTTTGAGGTTAGCTGCCAATTTAACCTTGATGAACCAATCAGACTTACCATTAAAACAGGAATAAATATCTTTGTCATCAGCATAGATACCGAGTTTATAACTGATGGCACCAGGAAGGTCTTTGATGAAAATTAGAAACAACGTATGTCCAAGGATAGATTCCTGGTGAACACCTACATTAATGCAAAAAGATCTAGAAGAGTGGCCGTTCAAGACAACTTTCATTTCACGATTTGATAAGAAAGATTAAATAAGATCAAAACTTCGTCCAGAAATACTATAATATTTATTGTGAAGAAGACCAATATATTTGTCAAATATCTTCGAGATATCCAAAGCTACAGCCCGAGCTTACCATTCTTATCTAAAGCTAGACACTTTCAACAATAACCGTTAATACATTAGCAGTTGACCTAAAGAATAAAAGTCATATTGTTTATCTGAAAGATGTCTCTGCGAAGTAAGATGTTTAACCAATTCAGAGTTGATTAGAGCGTCTAGCAATTTGACAAGAAGAGGTAGAAGGCTAATAGGCCCATAGTTCGAAGGATCAGAATGTTCGCCTTAGTTCTTAAAGGCTATAACTATGGGAGAGGATTTCCAACAAGCAGGAAATCAAAAGGTTTCTTATTAAATATGGACATTCATATATTCATTCATTGGGTGTCTGTATAGTGTTTTATATTTGCCATATACACTAGCGTGAAAAAAATATGAATTAACTGCCTACTAACGTATAGAATTTCCTCTAGTCTGGAGAAGTGCAGCAACTACTGAATGTGGTGGCATCGATAGCACAATTAGTCATAAGACATCTAGATAGATTTGAGCCATGCTATCTTGATATTTCTCCACATTTTCCTGATATTTGTAGGGGCAAATTCTTGCATGAGACTAAACCGCTCCATCATTTCTTATACATACTTGATTTAGCGAATTTGGTGGCCCCACCGAGCATGGAAATTCTCCAGAATCCTCCTTAACCCAATACTAGGCAAACGATGACAGGGTGCATTAACGTTCTGGAATAGCCTTCCACTGCTGGACTATATGATGTTCATGGATGTAAATTGTCAGGAAACAATGCAATAGCGTTAATTAGCGGACCCAATGCATGCAACATGAACACGTCACAAGCGCCAACTGCCAACAGCCTAGACTTTGTCTTGTTCACAAGTATGTTCCAACGTGCGACACTCTAGCATCAGGCTCGAAACAGCTTGAATTGTACTCATCGGACGGTGACACGTTGCCAGTCCTCCAGCGAATTCACGAACCCAAGCAACGTGCTGTGTCCTGAGCATCCAAATGGGTCTTCTGTTCTCGTATCCCATGGGAACGCTGAACTTGCCTGCTGTATGTTACCTCCTGAATTGAATGTGGATACGATTTGTCAGTTCTATGAATGTGATTTTCTCTGTTCTTGATTCAAACCAGACGCCTCTGCTCATAATCATTAAGGACACGTGGTCGGCAAATGCGCTACCGTCGGTGGACAGTAATGCCTTAAATCAGACATTACCCGTACACACATGGCACTGTAAAGGGATGTCAAATGTTTCCAGAATTCCAGTAATAGAATGTCCCATTAGTATGCCACCTACTGTTACGGTAACACTGCCTACAGACTGCTAACCCATTTCTTTTGGCATATCAGTGTAAAAGAGACTTTATATTGCGCCGTTTTCCTTTGTTTTTGCTGGTTTTTCTGAATATCGAAAAATATTTCCTTCTGAAGATGAAAAAGAACCTTCAACGAACAGTAAGTTTTGTTTCTTTATATTTGGAAACACCTAAAAATATTTTTCTTCATCTTATTGATGTTATTCTAGTACCAAGTTGTATACAGTTGGATGTGTGAATAGTATGTTTTACATATATTTATAGATTATTTCTTCAAATAATGTTTATTTCTTTAGCTTTTTCAAAATATCATAATGTAGGTATGTCCAATATTTCGCTAAAAAGTGGTATACCTTGACGACAAAAGGTCCCCAAATTGATAAAACAATTTTTAACGTTTAAATATTTATGTTGTTATTAAAGAGGAAAGACCAAAGTATTTTCTGAATATTTTTTCAGATTTTTTAATCCTTCCTATAAATGTTAAAAATTTTATTAAAAAATCTTGTTTTTTTTCGAGTCAAAAAATTTCGTAAAATCGAACTTATCGACATTTCTGTCGGAAAGATCATAGTTTGTTAGTTAAAAAATCATGAAAAATCAATTACACCTTTTTCTTTTGTTATCTTAGGAAATTTAGAATGATTAAAGTATACTTAATGTAATTTGAAAGAAACATTACTTACATTTTTAGCAGAAAATTTTTTAAGAGAGATATTTTAAACCTAGGTGGTCTATTTTCGTGCTCGTTGACAGGCGTTAATTGATGTACGTCAATATATTCACAACTTACGGCACGGAAATTTATTGGACGGTAGCGCAGAAGTGATATAATTCGTTCTAATTTTAAGTGAATCTGGTTAGTAGATTTAAAAAAAAAAAATTCACTTTCAAATTTTTTTTTTTTTTTTTTACCTTACGTTTGAGGAAGAATTCTGCACTGAAAATAACATTTAAATTATGAAAGAAAATCAAATTTTACAAGTAAAAATAAAACAGTAAAAAAATACATTTTTTTAAATTGAGGTTTATTATTTCAGTCATGAAATATTTTTCTGAGAATATAAAAATTACATGAAGCACCATTAATTGAAACGGGTTAAAACTTAATGAAATGAGATTTTATTTCTTTTTTATTAAGGCAGATTTTTTTCTATTTATTAATAATTATATGGCAGTAATATGAGTTTTATTTTATTTATTAATAAAATTAACATGCTATGTTGGTTTTGTTTTGACTCAACAAGTATTTTTTAGTTTGAGTAGTAGCGAGCTAACTCCAGAAAATTTAAACTCCAAAAATCGTTTTAATTGATAATTTGTCGTGTGGATAATAATTCCAAAGTAATGTACAATGAATTTATGCATTCGATTTCAAACTTGAAAATTTGGGTGGACTTCCAAGGGCGTTTTTTTTTTTTTGTAATTGTAAATAGTCGATATTTTCTTTTATCCCACTATTCGATTATATTTGAATAGAAAAAGAAAAAAATTGAAAATAATACGACGATATTCAGAAAACTTGACAAGCGTTTTGTTGTTACTGAACGAATCAAAGCCATTTCTGAAGTAAAAAAAAAACTTGCTTCTATCAAAGGAAACTACTCATGTGACATTATTTCAACAATGTGCATCCGTACTTTCGTTGTAGACGATTTTAAATACAATTTTGGAATATTAAAAATTATTTTTAAAATAATTATGGTTGTCAGATTTTAATAAACTTTCAAATTTATGATCTTTAAAAAGTAGAGAACATAATATATCATTTCCATAAGGTTGCAGAAAGAACTTAATGTATAAATATATAACAACCTTTTGTCATATTGTGTATTTAAAATTGAAAAAAAAAAGAAAATTAATGTAAAAATTCATTGTTCATCAAAAAATTTTTTTTCTTTCAGATAATAATTACCTTCGTATATATTATTCAGAAAAGCCATTAAAAACTTTCTTAATTAAATATTGTCTTAGTTTTATTGGGTTTTGTATTTTTACAATTGAGGTAAAAGTTTGGACAATTTCGGACATTTTTTTAACAAAAAAATCGATGATTTAGATTTTTCAGAGTTTTGTGCATTTAATTAAAAAAAAATTCAGGTTGCAAATAATTTTTTTTTTGTGTTTTCATAAAATTAAGTTTGAGGGGGGTAACAGATATAAAAAAAAATACTTATACCATGACTTTCAAAGAGACAAACATTTCTAAAATAAATTCATTCATTTCTGAATAAGTTCTGAAGTTTTCATTAAAATCCAACAAGTAGTTAATTTTTACAAGAATTTCGAAATTAATGTGTCTTCCAACTGACAAAAAAACAACTAAAAAAAACCGCTAAAATGGCCAAAATTGGACATACCTATCATAATGCAATTCTATATATTTGTCTTATTGTTTTTTAGGTGCCTTAATCTTCGCTATCCATAGAGCAATATAACTACAATATCGTCTGGTAGATTCGCAACTCTTCTCAAATTTACTGTGAATTGTTTTACTTGTACTGTTAATGATTATTTAAAAAAAACGTTTAAATGCAAGATATTAAAATATTCTTATATATACAAAAAGACGGTAGCTTTTTTTGCGTTTTTTTTTTTTTTGGTGAGGGTAGGGGCATATTGTGACCGCTGCCATTTTTTTCAGAACTGTTTTATGGCCATCCACCATTTTTTAAAATTATTTTTAAACTGACGTTACATTTTAAGTCATCAACTAATAATGTACTAATAATGTATCTGCATGACCAGTAAGGTGCGTATTACGCAGGAGCCCCCGCTAATTGCGTTGCTTTTGGGTTTTATTTTTGTTTTTTTTGCTTTGTGTACTTTTTACTTTTTTTTTCTACCTAAGTTATATTGTCAATCATCAATTCTAATAATCGACAGTGCTTAATAGTGCTTAATACCCCGAACCTCTCAACCGTGAGGAAGGGGGACATGCGTACTGGGGAGAAGTGCCAAGTTCTGTAGCGCTTATTTTTTTTAAATTGTAATTTTCTTTCTGAACATTTTTTTTTTAATCAATAAGAGGGTAATATATCTCGGTAAAATCGTTCTTTATTCCGAGATCATCCACTAAGGGGGGTCTCTGATTTTTTTTTTTTACTACAGTGTAACCCGGATATAAGAGAGTTGTCGTGACCGGAGAATAAGTCACTTATATCCGGGTTTCTCTTATATCCGGGTTTGGTCTATTTTGTTTTATTAACACAGGCTCTAATTTGGGACCAGATAAACTCTCTTATATTCGGGTTTCTCTTATATCCGGGTCTCTTATATTCGGGTTACACTGTAATAGTAATACTAACCAGAATACTAATACTGCTAGTAATTAAAATAAAATTTCTAGTCCCTATTTTTTACATTTCTGGAAAGATAAAACCGAGAAACTGATCATTTAAAAAATAAAAATGTTTAAAGATTTCAACACATTAAAAATTTTCCCGAAAACTGAAATACTGTTTTGTGTTGTGGTGAAATCTCTGCAGACCTTTTTTCTTTTCAGCGGAGACGCGTCGGCGATTAATTTGTATGGAAATGTAAAAATTTGCGGCATAAACATTTTTTTCGAGTAACACTTAGTCTTGAAAATATTGGTGATTATTACAGAAAAAATAACATTTTTCAGATTTTTAAAAAAACTAAAAAAAAACTATTCGTTATAATAGTAAATAATTAATGAATATGTACTGAAATTTTCATTTAAATTGGATAATTCCCTGATTTTTCGTAATTTTATAAAAAGGGCTGCTCTTCCCCGCCAATTTTCTTTCGAGGGTTTGTGGCCCTCAAGTTGGGAACCCTTGAAATCGACATGTAGTATCAAAGTTTGCAATGGGGGCGAGACCCTAGTGCCGGCCCTGTTTACAATTATAATGAAAAACGCACTCTTTGTATAATAATATCTCAAAAGAACCAGATTTAAAATCTTTAGATATTAGTCTTGAAACACTGAATTCATTTTAAAACACGTAACAAATTACACGAAATAAAAACTTCATTTATTTCATTCTATAAGAAAGTTGTAATGCCAAACAAAAAAGTCCATCCATAATTCTTGAATGTATCATGGCTACAATTAATCTAAAAATATAATGATGTTCGTGAGCAAATTTATTTGAGTTAAATTAAATATGCTGACCTCTATCAATATCTAATTAACAATACTTATGGGAGACTGGTTAGGCTAAGTTCTCATTTAGCGAAACTGCGTCAAACACTGTGGCCTACCAGAGAAAGGAGCATCAAGATATCTGACAATGGGACAGAGTAAGCAAAATGAGTGTAGTGTTATCCCATTACGATAATTGTAAATAAACTTATCACATTGTTTGCAAGTAGAGCTCAAGATAACTGATAACTAAGAATACAGAGGTGTAACTCAAGGCGATGGTCGTAGATATATACCATATGTTTACCTGAGAGACGAGTAGCCAATATTTTCGAGCTCTGGCAAACAGCCCGGCCTCTAAGTAGTCGGCTGCTCGTAAACAGCAATAGCCAAAGGGTAAAAATCGCTCAGGCTCAAAATACTTTAAGACATTGTCGGTCGCTTGATTACTGAAGCTTAACGACAGTTTACCTCTTCTCTGCTGCGACTCTAAGTGGTGTTGGTAATATTCATTACTTAAGCCTCATCAAATTCTAAGACTTCTTTTAACTTATAAGAACTCTACTGAAGTATTCTGCAATCTTTTTCTGCACAAACCTTTCTTTCTTCAGAACATGTAACTATCTTACTGGGCAACATATATTGCTTTACTTCTGTATGACAATGGAGTATAAAAACCAATATATATATATATATATATATATATATATATATATATATATGCAGAAATATAGTCTTAAAGTGTGCTATATTTATGGGGTAAAGTGCTCAATATCAGAGATAGAGCGTGTGTAAATATAAAAGTGGACATGGAAGTCAGCACTTAGAGGCGACAGTCGCCTGACGATTGCACTAGCATGAAACAGACTGTCGCCTCTAAGTGCTGACTTCCATGTCCACTTTTATATTTATATATATATATATATTAGATGAATTATTGTAACTATTTACACTATTTACATTATTTAGATTGTTGTCCCCATCTTTAAAGTCATATGTACAACGTTTTGGCCGTTGTACGGTCCGAAGAATCACGTGAACAAAGCCGGACAGTAGAACGGCGAAACGTCGTGAATATTAGAATAAAGTTGACGACAAAATATCGAATAACGTAAATAGTGTTATATATATATATATATATATATATATATATATATATATATATATATATATATAATAAATTTGGGTATGTAATGGAAAAACGTTCATGAAAAACATTTCGAAATATATATATATATATATATATATATATATATATATATATATATATATATAATAACAATTTCAAATACCTACTTTCTATAACGTTAACGTTAAAGTTAAATCAAGAGTTCGGGCGTATAACGTGAATCTTGTTTTGTCTCACTGATATAGATTTTGTTCTTGTGAAATAAAATTCTTTTTTCTGATGACGCTGATTTATCGGTGAAAAGAATGCTGAATATTTCCTTATAAACAAACGGCTAATATTATCATTACCACTACTTAAAACTAAGTTGGCTATTATTTCATTAATAACAAACGGCAGGATACGTTCTTACACACACACACACACACACATATATATATATATATATATATATATATATATATATATATATATATATATATGAGAAAATAATGGATTTTTATTTATTAATCCTACATGTTTTTTTTTTTTATTTTTAACGTTATTTTTTAGTGGATACCAATATTTGTGTAGATGTGCCGTTTTTGTTTTTTAAATAGTATTTTATTTCGTCTATCGGTCTAAAAATTCTGGAATTTTTATTAAAAACACGTCGGATCAAAGGACGGTTTCTCCTGTAAAGGGGGACGCATGTTCAAATCCTGTCGAAGGTCGCATTTTCTTTAATAATATTTGTCGATTATAATGATTAAAGTAATATATATATATATATATATATATATATATATATATATAAATATAAAAGTGGACATGGAAGTCAGCACTTAGAGGCGGCAGTCTGTTTCATGCTAGTGCAAACGTCAGAGTCGCCTGACGATTGCACTAGCATTAAACAGACTGTCGCCTCTAAGTGCTGACTCCCAACTCTAAATTTCATATTTACACACGCTCTATCTCTGATATTGGGCACTTTATCCCATAAATATAGCACTCTTTAAGACTATATTTCTTCATATATATATCTATATCTATATATATATATATATATATATATATATATATATATATATATATATATATATATATATATATATAGATATATATATATATATATATATATATATATATATATATATATAACTTAGCAGGGTAGAACACTTCCCTGAACGGTATCAATATATTCCATTTACTCCAAAACAAATAAAAAAAACATTTATTTTATCATCTGCCTGATATAGTTACGTAGACATTAGTATCTGATATCTATGTGTGAGCCCAGATAAAAATGAAAAGAAAAGGATGTATATTCTCAAGATCGGTGAATACTTTCCACTTAAACCTTTCCGAGACTTGAAATAGGGCCTCGGGTTTGAAGTACAATGACGGCGATTATTATTTAACTTGATAAAAATTGGTTGATAAATCAGACTAATCTTTTTACGTTAATGTCTGCTAAGATTTAGAAAACAATTAGCAATCAAGATCTTTTACTATTATCTTGAAGTGAATTAAATGACAGTTCCTTATTATTTTTCTTTTTATCGCCTAAAAATACTGCACTCTTTTACCTCAAAATATAATTTAAAATTATCATTTACGAAAGTTGATTTCGTACTCAGTTATAAAATGCGGAAACAAATGGCAGGGTCATTTAGTGTAACTGTTCCTTGGAGTAATAACAATTTCAAATAGCATGGTTGACCATTTCTAATTTGTTTGTGAGACATTGCTTTGATATTTACTATTGGAACCATTGACTACAACGCATTTTACATTTATTCATTGATCCAAAAGGACCCAACAATATTAAATTTGATGTTTAGACAATTTCTCTTTTCTGCCAAAACATTGCTAATTGAATCATCGTTCAGCTAGGTTCTGGTGCACAACACAGTAATTAAAAGTGATTGCCTTTGTCGATCGACGGACCATCGTACACCAGAATTTCGACATCATAAACCATCGAGGCAATAAACAAAAGTACTCGCTAACTGAAGTAATTGTCGTTAGCGATTTAGAAAAAGGAACAATTAATTGACGATCGGTTCAAGTGATGAAATCAAAATCGTTCGGATAAACAACCAATGTGACTCTGGATCAATTGATCTATGGATAATTCGAGTCCGAATTGTTTACACAATCCTGGGACCGTAATTCAATGCCGTAATTCAATGCCAGATAATTAAACTAATAGCTGCAAAGTCTTAGGTTCAACATCTGTCAGAATAGCTAGTCATTCCAGCCCACCTTGCAGATTAAATTGTAGAAATAGCTGTTTGCGCAAATAGATAAAATTTTTTGTCGGAAACGTTCGTCGTTTTAATTCTGGAAAATAAAGCTTTTTTTTTTCTATTATGAATTATAGTGTTTTAGATTTGCGAATAAAAAAATGAAAAGGGAAATTTATTACTAATACCAAATTATTAAGACACGTTTGGGTTTATGCATTTAGAAACGGGGAAATTTCAGGCACATATTGAGTTCAATTGAGTATAGAATATTTATAAAGCGAAATATATTTATATTTATATTCGAAAATAAGAGAAAATTACTAGAAAATTCTTAAAGTAAAAGCGTCTAAGGTAACTATAACTGTATGAGCATAATTGGGAAATATGATTCGATTAACGTTAAAACAAATTTATGATTATATCGTTGCTATAATCATTCTCAAAAATTAACTTCTTATAGACACAAAGAGATAACATTTGTTCTATCTGAAAATTAGTGGGTTTACGTGTAATATAGTCGTTTTACACCGAGAACAACCGCCGACGAATCATATACAGATCTTCAGGAAAGTTGAAAATAATATCAGCCCAAGGGTGGGTGGGGGAATCTTTCCCACAGATAGTACCTTCTTTCGAGATGGGGCTGAGGCCATTACCCGGCGCCTGAGGCGTCCCAAAAAAGGGAAAGTGCCGAAGAGACTTGAGTAATTTTTGTACGTCGTTCGGATATCCCATATTAAAATTCGACCTTGTGTCACATTCTGTAGTGACGTGGGCGCGCGGATAAATATCTATGCAGATCTTCATGTGTGCGCGTTTTATTTCCACATTAGGCATAAGCATAAAAGAATATGCACACAGACACACACACACACACACACACGCGCACGCACACACACACACACACACATATATATAGAGACATAAACTTAAGCATACATCGGCTGATGAAGTTGATATTCAGCTTGTATGCGTCAGCGCATATTGCACTCAGTTGACATGCCCTCGAGACATCGAAATATCTGATTGAGAAAAGGATGAGTGAATTTTTATCTAAGTAAACAACACATATCAGTAAAACGTCATTCAATGTACATTGTTTTTAATCAACACTAACCAGCATCAACTTTTGGATCTATCATGTGTAATGTCCGCCCGACTTCCTTCAATGCTAAACATTATAGATCCCATCAATAACATAAAAGAGGTCTTTTCTCAGATTTTCTTCATCATTCCCATCTTGATATTTTACGTTATTCTTTTTGCTTGTATTTATTGAGTAATACATTTAATGTCTCCGAATGTAGGCCTTAAGAAATAGAGAAAATCCAGAATTATTCATACATAAAATATTCTGTTTTGTAATCTGTTTATTCAAAGGCACTTAGAAACTGGAGATTATTACTTTCAAACTCTAGATTAAAAATTATTTTAATATAATTTCGATTAAGTAAATGTCTTCTTGAACGTTCTTTACATAAGTATAGTTTGATTATATTTTAATGTAAGAAAAGGAATTTGCTTTTCCTTTCAATCTTCACCACAAAATATAAAAATCGTTTGAAAGATGATTTTTCACTTCTGCATAAGGTTTTAGTTAATAAGATATTTTAAATGTATATTTTTATGACTTTTACTGTAATCAAAATATCCTCTAAATACAAAAAGTTAAAATGTTTCCTAATGTGTGTGTGTATGTGCGTGTATACGTGTGTGAAGTGAATTATTTTCATGTTTCTTTCAAAGTTCTTATTCCATGAAAAAATGCCACTGGACATAGTATCATGGCAGAAGAGAAAACAGTAAATCCACAAAAGAATCAATATCAAAAGATGGAAGTTTAATCCCATTAAGAAAACGATGATTTAGCGTAACTTGAAATGTTTATATTTATTCATATACATGAAATATATTTAGAATAAGGAATATTACTCGGAAAATTAACCTGACAGCAAACCAAAATTAGACACAAAGGACGCACTCATTCACGTACAAAGGCACTCCCTCCCCCTTTTTTCTCTCTCTCTCTTTCTCTCTCTCTCTCTCTCTCTCACACACACACACACATACAACAATGCCGCTCCTTGTCTTGAACGTCTATTGGAACTCAAGTTCCCTCTTGACCTCAATTGAGGCTCATATATATGAACCCTGGCCAGAGAGTCTGGACAAATGGTTAGTTCCTTGTGATGCGCCAGGAAGTATTAGATCTGACCCAAAATGACACATTGCTGACATATCTGGGGTGGAGCTGACGACAACTTACTTTCCAGCCTTGGCAGGGTTTAAAAACTTTTTCATAGCCTTGTGGTTGATGAATTTTCTTTCAGCCCTACGACCCAATTCCCACAGACGAAACGTCGCAAGCTTATTGCATTTTTTAAAAGCATTTCACTCCAAGCAAACCGGGAGTGCCACTAGTGCGTAAGGGGTTACAAAGAATGAAGGTGAGAGAAAAGAATATGGGCGAATGAGGAAAGGATAAAAAGAAGAACGGGGATCAAGGCATCAGAAGATGATGATTGGCGTTACATTTACATTTTTGAAGATTTTAGTTATCGGAGAAGTAAATAAGAGGAAGGGAGTTCCACTGTCAGGAAGTGCGAGAGAAAATGTTGGAGTAGAAGAGGCGGTTACATTTAACTGTTTCAACAGTAAAAGGGTGGGACCTAGATACCAACCTAGTAACACGCTTAAATTCATGTACTCGGGGCACCAGGGAAAATAGCTAATCAGAGCAGTAGCCATGAAAATATCTGCAGAAAAGACAGAGAGAAGCCACATCACGTCTGTGAGAAAGTGACTGGGATCGAGGTACCAAGTCAGGACTAATCACAGTGGATTTTGTCGAGAACCTCGTGATGAACAGCAGGGGCGCCAGACCATATATGGCAACAGTAGGATGGACTCATACGAGAAAAACCTTCTGACACGACACAGAGAACGAACTTTTCTTGCGGTAGATGCAGCTATTTATTCAATGTAGTTGTTCCGCCTCAGGTCAGTGAGGCGCTCTCGTGAAGTCGAGCATCAACCATGCTGATAAGGGGCAGTGAATTTTCTCTATGATGGCTAAATGAGAGCAGTTTCGTTTTGGAGGCATTCAAATTTACAAGCTATTTCCTACCCCAATCAACCACTGATTGGAGGTCCCTTTCGAAACCAACAGCCAGGTTAACTTTGTCAGCATTACCGGATTTACTATTGAGACAGGAGTAAATGGTAATCTCGTCTGCGTAGATTCCTACTTAAGAACTGCTGACATCAGAAAGATCATCGATGAAGATCAGAAACAGTGTAAGAACCAGACCCGGGCTTGGGGAACACCAGCGTTCGTATGAAAGGAAGTGGAAGTACGGCCTTCATTTCCCGATTTGAGAGGAATGATTGGATTAAGTGATATAATCGTCCTGTAATACTGTAGTCCTGAAGTTTACGTAGAAGGCCAGCGTGCCAAACCCTATCAAACGCCTTAGTGATACCTACAGCCACAGCTCGAGCTTCGCCATTATTATCAAGAGCTTCGTATACATATCCAATTATGACTGTAAGTACATCAGCGGTAGACCGGGCAAAGTGGAAGCCATATTGTTTGTCAGAGAAAATATTATGGGATGTAAGATGCTTAACCACTTCGGATGGATTAAAACTACGAAGACTTTCCCAAAGAGTGGTAGGAGACTGATAGGGCGATAGTTAGAGGGGTCAGAATGGTCTCCAGCGTTCTTAAAAACAGGGACGACAGGGGAAGACTTCCAACAGGCTGGAAAGGAAGAATCAGCTATGCATAGTTTGGAGAGAAGTGGAGCTAGCTCAGGAGCACATTTCTTTAGGACTACTGCGGGTATCCCGTCACTACCACTTGCTTTATGAGAGTCTAATTAAGAAATGATGTCCGTGACCAACGACAGGGTTATGCACATATCACTCAGTAGATCCTCAGTTCTAGGGGGAGAATTTCCGTGCAAAGCATTCAGCGTTATCTACTGTGGATATCAACTTCGAATTGATTGAATAGAGGGGGGATTGAGGATTTGCTGCTGTTCAACACATTCTTTGTATACCATTGAAGGTAGTTTCACTCAGGCAGTTTCTTTCTGAGAATTGCTACTTTGTGGAACAGACTCTCAACTGGATGTTTCCCTGGTCACTACAATCTTCAGGTCTTGTGTCAACAGTTATCCTCGCATAATTGTTACATTTCCTCATAATCTGTACTAACTTCCTTCTCTTACGACCATACAACAACCTCATTCAATAACCCTTTACTTTGAGTGGCTCTTGGGATTTTTATTAGGTGACCATTTAGTAAAAATAAAAAAGGAAAAATATGTACGCGTAAGGCTTACCGAATGTGTTCGTTTATATTTTATTCTATATAACTATAGTTTAATTGTATCCATCCTGTATTTATTCTATTGGAAATTATTTTAATCCGTTACTGTTTATGTAGAAATATTAAATCTCGCATTAAGACTATTTCTTTGAAAGTGGTTTTAATCTTCGAAAACTTTCATGTATTTCTTCACTGAAAAATAACCAGGTATAACATGATTCGCTTTTTTTTAAAATTTCAATAAGCAAATAAGTAATGTTCTTGCATAGCTCCAAAGTCATATAAAAAGGTCCCAATACATTTCATGGAACCTTTTTAACAATATCACTTGTCCCACACGGCATAAGTCCAAAGCACTTGACTAGGTGAGTTTATTTTCTTTTACAAAAATAGACAAATACAAAATACTTTTAAAAAATGAATAAATACCGAAATATCAATGCTTAACTATTCAAACTGTATTCAATATTTATTCAACTTTGTTATATCCCTAGAGCATTCATTGGGGAGCGAACCCAATATCAATGGTTCTCCTGGTACGCTAATTATAGCAATTCAATCTGCTTTGCCAGAAGATCAATTGAGCTATCAATAGGGTAGTGTAAATGCAAGGTATGAATTCTTTACCAAACAATTTTGAAATTTTTTAACATTTGCAGTTGTTGCATCATTATAAGAATTATTATTATTATTATTATATATATATATATATATATATATATGGAGAGACATTGTAACATTTTATTATTATAATTGTAAGAGTATTCCTCCCTTGTATAATATCTGCATTTAATAAATCTGCCATGGAAGTGGTTTTCTTAATTTTGGTGACTGGCGTGTTTGTAGAATGGAAGTCTATTCATGCCCCCAAACCCCTTGAGATACAAAACAGAAACTAAAATAAATCCCCAAATTAAAAGCCTGTTCATGAACCTGTCGGAACTTTTGACTTGAAATGTCGCTTCCGTTCCTTAACTACTATTACTACTACTACTCCTTGACCTCCCCCCCACCGTCCAAGTAGGTGGTAGGGTAGTAGTTGGCCATAAAGGATAGTCAGTTTTTGTACTTTCGGCAACATTCACCAAAATGTTCTGCTTTGCCAGAAGACCAGTTGAGCTGTGAATACGGAAGTGTAAATGCAACGTATTTTTTTTAATCATTTCACTAGAAGCAAGGCGGGAATGCGACTGGTACGCAAGAGGTTACAGAGAGTCAAGGTGGGAGTCAAAACTGAGTGTAAGGGGGACAGAGGAAAGTATAAAAGCTGAACGTGGTTCAAGAAGATAGAAGATGTCGATGGACGTTGCATTTAATTTTTTTAAAATTGTAGTTATCAGGAAAGCAAGGAAACGGGAGAGCTACATGCGGGATGTGGGAGAAAAGAAACTGTTACAGTATAAGTGGCGGTTACATTTAACTAATTCAACAGTAAAAGTGTGGGATCTAGATGCCAATCTAGTAGCACACTTATTCACATAGTCTGAGCACCAGGGAAAAAAGCTCGTCAGAGAAGTTACCGTGAAAATAATTGTAGAAAAGACAGAGGGAAGCCACATCAGGTCGATGAGAAAGAGACATTTGTCTTATGGAAGTCTAATTTAGAAATGATGTCTGAGACTAGAGACGGGGTAATGCGCATATCACTCAGTAGAACCTCTGTCCTATTGGGGAAATTAGGTGTGGATACTCCAAATGAATCGAGTGTTGAGGTGAAAGAGAATTTCCGAGCAAAACATTCAACCTCATCTGCTGTAGATGTCAAGACATCGAATTGATTGAATAGAGAAGGAGATTGAGGATTTGCGGTTGTTCAGCACACACTTGCAGAGCCGTCAATAATCTTTAGAACCAAACTTGCGAGATGCTATACGTTGTTTCATACTGTCAGCAAACGGTAACTTCGCTCGTTGAGGGCATGCTTGCATTCGATACCAAAAGAGACAAAGAGACATCTGTTGCAATCAGACGTGTCTTTCTGGTACATCCGGAAGAAGTAATTCCTGAGGGCTATAGCGGTCGAATATGCAGGAAAGAAAGCATCCATGTTCATCCAGGATAAGACCCCAGACGAACAGGATGATTAAAAACTGCATTCCAAGGGACGTCACGAAGGAAAACACGGAATGAGTTCCGATTAGCTCGTTGATCACAGAAAGCTATTCTGTTGGTAGGAGATTCTTGGATGGTGGGTGGGCGGGAAGATGATACAGACACAAAAGCATGATCAGTGTTACCAAACAGGCAGAGCCGCGTAGTACGACAAGAGTCAGGGATAGAAGTAAAAAAAAAGTCGAGAAGAGAAGTGTGTCCGTCAGGGTTACTGGGGAAACGCGTGGGGAAGTCAATCACTTGAGTGAGGGATTGAGGTCATTGTGAAGTTGGGTTTGGATGCCAGCGAGATCAGTAACAGAGTGTTTAAGCTACCTAGTAGGGTAGGCATTAAAGTCACCGAACACAAATATATTTGCGAACGAGTGTAGTTAGATGGCTTTGTCTATATTATCGGGAATACTATCTAGCACGCAACAGTCTTGAGAGGAAGGGGAAGGGTGGGGAAAGCAGAGTTAAGTAGAGAGAGACAGAGACACATGTAAGAATGGTCTGAAGATTCAAGGGAGAGTTCTCTAGCCAGTGGGAGATGTTCGCGGACATAAACTACAAGCCCATGCATGTGGCCTTTTTAAGGTGAAGAAGGTAGCCAGTAATCGAGAAATCAGAGGAGGGGATTGAAGAGTTAAGATCAGTTTCATAGAAAGCTAGGATATCCAGAGACTTTTCGAAGAGGAAATGATTCCACACTGCAAAAGTTGGGACGAATACCACGAATGTTGGAGGAAGAAAGGTCAAGGTGTTTAGGTATTTTTATTGAGTTGGTTTAGGTTTAGATCTTTGATTGTTTATAGTCATCATGTGTGATTTTAGTAAGGAAAGGCCTAGGATAGAAGTAGCAATCGGTCGTCTAATGTAACATGTGCAGGAAGGCAACTGACGCAGACTGCAACCTAGTGTGGCCTCAGGGTTGCCCACTGGAGGTGCTTGCAGACACACCCTTTCATGTCACTGTAAGAACCCCGATATTATGTAACTGTTCATCAGAGTAAGCCTCTCAAGATGCTACGCAAGAGTTCGAGCTCCTAACAACCAGTTGGGAGCAGCAACATGAAAACTGCCAACTCGATACCCTCAGAATGAAGAGATGTTGCCACAATCCACACATATCACAAAAATTCATGGTAGCACCACTATTAAGGCCTGAGAGAAGGAAACAAGGGATGAGTCTCTCCTCCTGTTCAAGAGAAGAGGGAAGGTATGGACCGGGCGATAGGAAAGCCTATCTACTCTTATTAAAGAAAAATACTAAGTTTTAATTTGATTCATTATCCAATTAACTATCTTGAAATGTCTTATTTTTTGCCGTAGAATAATCCTTATGGGATAAGGGTAAACATAAATGTCTGTGCGATTTACCCTAATATGGGGATATTCGAACTTTTACTAAGTTAAAACTCAATACATAACGCCAGATTGCTAACTAAACCTATCCTAATTTACTATAAACAATTCATACACTTAACCCCACAGTTCTTACTCCGATCATCAATTTTCTTTCATGATCAAGAGATTGGTGGTGGGGGCGTATAAAGTAATTTAAGAATGATTTGGTTTTTGATGTTTTAACGATTATTGCTGAAAGAGTCTATCAAGCTTTAGATAAGAATGGGAAAGATGAAGCTGTTGCTTTGAAAATCTCAAAGTCATTTGACAAGGTTTTGGCATAACTGTCTTTTTTGAGCTGATTCAGTCTTTCTTATCAAATCGCAAAATGTAAGTTCTGAATGGCCACTCTTCTAGGTTTTTCTGTATTGATGCTGTTGTCACTCAGTACTTTATCCTTGTTCCTAATTTTCAACAACGACCTTCCTGATTACATTAGTTCTCATCTTGGTATCTATGCTGATGACAAAACTATTGATTCCTGTCTGATCAGTTAAACAAGCTCAAATTGGCAGCTGATCTAAAAAACGACCGACATTCTGTTGAGAACTGGGGTAAGGAAACAAAACTGCTCTCTATCAATCATTCGTGAGACTCCTTTCTGCTTTTCATTAGCATGGCTGATGCTAACCTCAAGGAGAGTGACTCGTTGCGCATTCCACTAACATGAGTGGTATAAGTGGTATTTTTATAAATACTCTGACGAACTTTTCTTTTTGGTACCTAGACTTTATGAATTTAAGCGCAGTACGATATTTTTCGGCAAGGTCTGGTCATTTTTAGAGTTGAAATGGTTAGATGTAACCGTAAGTTCTACGCTAACATTTTCTTCCATCGCACTCCTCGCTTGTGGAACTCTCTTCTGGTTTGTTGTTTCCCGGTCAACTTTGATCTTCAGAAATTTAAATGTAATGTCAATCGTTATCTTCTGTCTTCTTAATTCTTGTTCTTTTATTATTCTCTCTCATGAATAGTATTTTTTCTCATACTCTCAGAAAATTTATTACCTTCATCGACATTTTCATAAATTTTTGTATCATTGACTAAAATTTGTAATTGTAGTTCTCCTTATCCCTGATAACAATTTCACCCCCTTCGTTTGAGTCAGTGATGGAAATGCACTTATTTTGAGATAAATTTTAAAGTATTTTATGTGTCTTTCTGGCAACCTGTCATAGTAGAGGCTTTTGCAAACTGTTTTATATATTTACAGTTTTTCCGGATTCTCGTCCAGTTTTACTCTCTCTCTCTCTCTCTCTCTCTCTCTCTCTCTCTCTCTCTCTCTCTCTCTAATACACATACACACACACACACACACACACATATATATATATATATATAAATATATGAACTCTTGAGGGCCGTCGATATGTGTGCTAGCACAAAGCCACAAGTCATCGTGGCCGAGGGCTTGACCGTGCTAGCCTTGTTCAAATTGTTGATCACACTAGATAACACGCTCTCTCTCAGAAACTGTAACTAAGGTCTGCTCAGCATAGTTGCAGTATAGACTACAGGTGGGCTCTGTAGGTGTTGAGCAAACACAAATGTGCCTGAGCGAGCGTCTGCAATAGGATTGGCTAGCCGCCATAGTAGATGGATATCCTCGAATACGAGTGGCCAGCTATTATATATATATATATATATATATATATATATATATATATATATTACTATTTTAAATGTTATATTTTATATTATATTGTTGTTTATATTTTATATTATATTGTTTATATATTATATTATATTGTTTGCGTAGGGATCCCTGATTTTTAAACAGTTAAATCTATGTTTACTGGCCTTGTGCATTCGAGAAGATTAAGAAAAAAATGTGTCTTCAGGAAATCTCCGTATAGCCCGGCGTGCTATTAGAACTCCCACCCATGGAAGACTTTCACGATCAAGCACTTCTCTTGTGCGGATCTATGAACACCGTGTTATAATATTTCTGCGACGAAATCGCAAATAAAAGCGTTACGTTCACTTTGGTTTCTCTATCTTTCAAGTATGACAGAATTTATCTGCTAAAGTATCATATATTAATAACCTATGATGTCACGTGATGATTGCATCCATATAAATACGCTCTATTGTATAATAGGGCAGGTCGAACAGGTTGGACTCGTGGTATTGCACTCAATTTGAAAGTTTGCCTTTGACATAATAAATAACGTCACAAAATATATTTTTTCTTAACCGTTACTGTTTTTGAGGAAATGAGTTTAAGGATTAAGTTTAGGTTCAAAATCGTTGGAATTTCATTTCGGTGATTAGTGAAAGCCTTATAGTACAGCCTTATAAAATTTATAATGTACTGAATCTTTACAAATTGTATATAGACAATATGCATGGCACAAACACATAATTACTAAATTTTTGTGCCATCAAGTAAGACCTATATTTACTTCAAAGGGAAAATTATACCGAACAATTTACCTATATTATGATGTAATATGTTATACAGTGCATTAGTTTTAGTGTAATTTTCAATAAACAATGTAAATATTAAAACATTTCGTCTCATAATTTGTGCCCACCAGTATTATGGTGTTACATACATTTCATCTATTTTTGTTTATATTAATTATGATCTAACAAATGATTTAACAAATCTTATTCATTTATTAGTCTTTTTTGTAATCTGTTACAATTGTTTACACAAGTTTTACTTATCGAATACAGTAAAACAATGAATTTTTGCTTGCGGTAATTCATAATTAGATGTCTAGTTTAAATATATTTTCCATTCAATGTATCTAATAAAAAAAGATATGAACTTTATTTGGAATTACTCTTAAAATACTAAAATTTTGAAGTCAGTTTGTAAGCAAAACCCCGCGGAAATTAGGTATTTCTGTACATTTATCATACAATTTTTAAAGGTAATTGCTCAGAAATTTTAAAAAGTTATGTATCTAATTTTTTTAACTTACCCTATTGTACATGCATATGATTTATACATCCATATACGTAAACATATTTTATATATAATAATATTCGAATTATATGTGTATTTATGTGTTTGTATGTGTGCGTGTGTGTGTGTGCTTATGTAAAAGTTCGTGTACGTGGGTGCATATGGGAGTTCATTCATGAAACGGGGTTCCTAAATGCATACAAAAAGCAATCGACAATAATGATTTATTGAGAGAATTTCTATGCGTCGACCAAGTAATGAAGTATAATTTTGGCATAAGACCATTGCTATCAGTATATATGATTTCAAAGTATCGGCGTAAGACATTTCAATTGAATATACATGAGTTTGGTTTGTATTATGCATATATTTCAAATGCAAATCATATGCAAATGTTAATATATAGATGTACATTCATCATCATTCATCATCATCATCATCATCATCATCATCATCATCATCAACAACAACAACAACAACAGTAGCAATAACTATCGCTAGTTCATTGCCGGACAAAGATCTTTTCAAATTCTTCCGTGACGATTGTGAGTGACCTATTCTTTATTATGTTTCTCAGTTCTGTATTTATACTTTAGTTTGATCGCATTGATTGTAGCAGAGAGGCCTGCGATTAGTTCAACTTCTGAATTTCTCTTTCCTTCCAACGTTAAATATTGTTATCCACCATAGTTGCTATGACTAACATCCAATCGTCTTTTGCGGGATCGCGATCGCACACAGTCCCAAAAGTCAGAAAATCGTTCATTTCGCGACCGAAAACCTACAATAAACGATCTCTCTCTTTCTGCACACACACACACACACACATATATATATATATATATATGTATATATATATATATATATATATATATATTTATATGTATATATATATATATATATATATATATGTATATACATATATATATATATATATATATATATGTGTGTGTGTGTGTGTGTGTGTGTGTGTGTGTGTGTGTGTAGAGAGAGAGAGAGCGAGCGAGAGAGAAAGTGAGAGAGAGATTATCTGGATTATATCCTCCCTGGAATTATCCATACGGATGACCAAACACATCTTTACCCATATATATATATATATATATATATATATATATATATATATATATATATATATATATATATATATATGGTAGGATAAGGAACAAAGAGGAAATGCTTATAAAATTAACATATTTCGCTTTTAATTAACCTTTATCAGAAAGTGAAACCTTTTTTGCAATGGTAAACTATAAACAGCTTTGCAAAAAGTGGAGAATTGTCTTTCATTAATATACTCTTTAGGTTCCTTTGTCGTGACCTGTATCATTCAAAAGAAAAACGTATCGTCCAGAATAATTGGTTGAAATTAACTTGTCAGCATCATCAAATTTGAAGGAACCTATAATTTTGACCGCTTACAATACTAGTTTTAATCATTATTCTTCTGCTGTCTTCCATATAATTTGAGATCTATCCAAAATAATGCAACATTCGTCACTGAAATTTCTGTTGAGAAATCACTTTTCATGTACACCTTCACTCATCACAAGTTTACACAACATTGACAATTGATTGCTTTCGTATCTTTAGCCAATTTTCTCAATATTCTTCTTTTCTTTCTGCTTACATCCGCAACTCAAGCCTTTTCAAATATTTTTTGCTGCTCAGTTCATTTTATTATTTACTACCCTTTTTTTTATTTATCTCAAATCTCGTATTGTAACATTCTTAAATTGAATTTTTACTGATTACGACTTTTCATTTTTTCATATTCCTTTTTTATTGTTTTGTAGTATCTTTCCAGATTTCCATCGTTGTTTTTCTTTTCAAGTTATATCCTTCTTATGGTCTATCGTAATCTGAAATTTAAAAAATATATGGACAACATGACGTACAATTCTCGAGTTGCATTATAAAATTTCATACCACCAAATAACTATACCAACAAATACCACCAATTCTGTGACATGGCTTCACTTGTAGAGTTATATAATGTTAAATTTTGTAAGGGGTACCCGGTGAGTATCAAACTCACTGTTCAGTAGTAATAGTCAACCTTAATAGCATCGCTAACAGTTGTCCTCCACCGAGGGACCACCATCAGATAAGTCATTGTAATTATTACGAATAAAAACATATATTGTAAGTAGAAATACAAGTATAACCTAAACGTTTTACCCACATTAGTTGATTAATATCAATTTTATATGGAAAACATTGACTTGTGTAATAAAATCTGATATAATGTGCACACATACACACACATATACATGAACTAACATTTACTTGTTTGCTCACATGTACATACGATATTTACATGTATGTCAGGGTGTGTGTGTGTGTGTGTGTGTGTGTGTGTATATATATATGTATAGGGTATATATATATATATATATATATATATATATATATATATATATATATATATATGTATAGTGTATCTATATATATGTATAGGTATATATATATATGTATAGGGTATCTATATATATGTATAGGGTATATATATATATATATATATATATATATATATATATATATATATATATAGGGCATATGTATATATATATAGGGTATATATATAGGGTATATATATATATATATATATATATAGGGTATATATATAGGGTATATATTTATATGTATATATATATATATATATATATATATACACACATATATATAGGGTATATATATATAGGGTATATATATATATATATAGGGTATATATTTATATATATATATATATATATATATATATATATAT
>OZ038487.1:76971102-77006102 GCA_964036315.1 Acanthosepion esculentum | reverse complement strand
AAACATAATAATGAAAATTCATAAAAAATCTCAACATAAATAAATGTTTCATTTGTGATTTTATTCAATCGAAATAATAATATTGCTCTGTTAAAAATGATCATGGTTAACACGCGCACGCGCACACACACACACACACACACACATACACATACACACACTCATATATGTATTTAAGTATATAAAATAAACATAAGTTAAAGAGGTCCATGGTTAACACACGCACACATATACATACAACATACATAAATATATACAGGGTGTATCAAAAATACTTTTACAAACTTTGGGGAGCGGGTTCCACACACCAAAACAAGGACAAAAGTCCATGTAAACATTTGTCCGCAAATCCTTCGTTTTTGAGTTATTAAGTTTAAAGAAAGTTTACGGTAGATGGCGCTGTGTTGCAATATGGACTAGTTTACATTTGACATTCCTGTACATTTGTGGCTAGCCGTCAACGTTTAACGTGTGTTGCAGTGAATTAACTGAGAAGTGTTCCGTTTAACAATGGCAGGATATTCATATCGTGAGCAGGTAGATATGATTTTTACATAATATCGCGGGAATAGTTATGAACGCGAGGCTGCGCGGCTGTATCAAATTGTGTTTCCAGACCGAAGGCAGCCGAGTCATCCAACCTTTACTGCTGTTTATTGTCGCGTTGCTGAAACAGGATCCGTGGCACCACAAACTGTGGATCGAGGAAGACCGAAATCCGCTTGTACGCCTGACCACGAAGAACTTTATGTCAAGTGGCCCTTGCACGTCGTGGCTCTCATAGTACTGCATACTTCAAGAGCAGCTCCTGTAACCTCATCATTTGCAACGTGTGCATGGTCTTTCGCCCTCTGTTCACTCTCACTATGGGAGAACTTTTGCCGATGCCTTATTGCACAAACTGGCGTTTCATTATTTATCTCTTCAGTCATGTTTACAGATGAGGCAGCATTTGGAAGAGATGAAATAACAAATTTACGCAACCAAAATTCGTAGGCGAATCGAAACCCTCATGGTAAAATACAGGCAAGAAACGAGCATCAGTTTTTACTATTAATGTGTGCAGCGCTGGAATTGCAGGTGAGAGGTCCATATGTTCTTCCGGCACGTCTTACAGGGACTTCATTTCGAACGCGCATCCAGACCTGCTAGAGGACGTACCTCTGCTAATACGAAGATGCATGTGATTCATTCACATTCAATGCTCCAGAACATTTTAGTCCCATTGTTCACGATGCACTGGCTGACATCTACCATGAAAGATAGTTAGGGGAGGACCGGTTTCATGGCCTGCACGTTCTCCCGACCTCAATCCTTTGGATTTTTATTTGTGGGTCTACCTAAAAAATACTGGTCTATGCAGCAGGCATTAATAATCCAGAGACGCTTCATCGACGTGTCACGGGGGACTGCGAAACCATTCGACACCGTGTGGGTTTATTTGAAGTGGTTCGCCAGTCAGTGATTAGACAGGTGCATGCGTGTGTAAAAGCAAGCGGGGGACATTTTGAACATTTGTTATGAATTACTGTGTACAACGATTGCTTTCTGAACATTTATTTATGTTTATATGAACTTTTGTCCTTGTTTTGGTGTCAGGAACGTGCCCTCACAGTTGATACACCATATATATATATATATATATATATATATATATATATATATATATATATATATATATATATGAGATAATGATATACATTTTTATATATCAAGAACAATATTGGGAAAAATGCATGACAAATTGGAAAAAGTTTTCTTGTGACGCGTTTCGTTCTTTAGGATTTCATCGGACTAAATTTGTTATGTCGGTTATACATGCACACAGACGAAGCAGTATGGGTTTCGATTGACCTGATCCCCTGCTGGCGTCTTGACTGTCATTACACGCAGACTTATTGAGGCTCTTGACGACACATACACCTCGAGGACTATACATTAGATATCTCGAAGGCCTTCGACAAGGTGTGGCACAAAGGTTTGCTTCTCAAGTTCTTCTGCTATGAAAGCACTGGACGTGTTTTCTCAATTATAAAATCATTCCTAAGAGGTAGATCCCTGAAGATAGTTATTAACGGTCAGTCCACCTAGGCCCCAGTGGTCAACGCAGGCTTCCCCCAGGGTCACTTCTCAGACCAACCCTCTTTTTGATTTACATAAATGATCTGTCCAATAACATACTCAGATCATTTGAAAACATCTATTTTGATGATGACGATATACAGGTGCACCTCTAAAAATCTTGATGATTAGAGATTGACTGCTGACCGATCTTCCGATCTGGAACAAACTTCCCAGTGGGGAAACCTGGCTGGCTACATTCAATACCTCGAAAATCAAACTACATCACACCGAACTACCGCCAGTCACGATGAACGGATGTCCTCTCGAGAAGGCACCGTGCCTTGAGAGAATATTGAGCCTCAAACTCACACGCGACCTCAAGTGGATCTCTTATATCCATCGCTAAAGATGCAGGTAAAATGATCGGCTCCCTGTACCGCTCCAGTAAGTATCTGATTCATCATGTTATCCTCTCCCTTTATAAGAGCCAGATTAGGCTTAAAATGGACTATTGTTGTCATATTTAGGCAGGAGCTGCCCAGACATCACTTTTCAGTCTTGATAGAGTTCAAAATCATTTCCGGGTCCTTGTTGGAGAAGAATTATTTCCCTCCCTCCAATCTCTCTCCCACAAGCTGGATGTGACGTTCCTCTCTCTGCTCTATCTCTATTTCCATGGAAAGTTCTCGGACGAACTACATTCCTTGGTTCCGCCAGGTCTAATCTTCACAGCTATGTACCCGCCATGTTCTTTAAGGCAAATGTTATTATTATTATAATGATTGACTTTTACAAATTACGAATAATCTTTCTCGGACAAGGAGGGCCTTCCGTCAGAAATTTTCCGAAATTCATTTCGGGAGAAAAATACAAGAATTATGGTCCAAGCTTTCGACTTTCTTAAGTCATCATAAAGCTAGGTAGAGACAATTAGTGAGTTTCGTAGAACTACACCACAACAATCATTAATTCTACAAAACTCACCAATTCTCTCTACTTTTGAGAAGGATTATTCGTCATTTGTAAAAGTCGATCATTAAAATTAATCGACACAAAATGTCTGTCGTTATTAATAGTAATTGCCTTAAAGAACATTTGTTGCCTAAATGCACACACACACGCACACACACACGCATATATATATATATATATATATATATATATATATATATATATATATATATATATAGTAGAATTCTCGAGAGCTCCTCTCTGCGGCTGCTCGGTCTCACGCTGTCCGCTGATCTGAGATGGAACAAATACATCGAGTCAGTTGCATCATCCACCGCAAGAAAAGTTGGTTCCCTGTGCCGAGCCAGGAAATTTTTCTCCCCGGAATCGATCCTCCAAGTCTATAAATCGACCATTCGCCCTTGCATGGAGTATTGCTGCCATATATGGTCTGGGGCGATGTTGCATCGCTCTGCCTTTCACGGTAATTGCTCCGAGGAGTTGCTTTCGCTTGTCCCTAGGCCTCGTGAATTTAAACGTCCTACGAGGCTGGCATCCCGTTCCCATCCCTTCACCGTTGAAACTGTTAGATGTAGACGTCTCTTCTACTCCAATAGCTTCATGTCTCGCACATCTCGCCTATGGAACTCCCTTCCCTATTACTGTTTCCCTGACAAATACAATCTCCAACGGTTTAAGTGTAGCGTCAATCGTCATCTACAGTTGCCTTGATCTATCCACTTCCCTTCTCCACGTCCTTTCATCTTTCATTCCTATCTGCTCTCGCTCCAAATCTTCTGTAACCCCCTTGCCTTGATCGACCCTCCGTCTTTCTCTTTCTCCACATCCTCTCCCTTACCACTCCTATCTGCTCTTCCTCCATCCATTCTGTAACCCCATGCGTGATAGTGGCCTCCAGCCTTGCTTGGGGTGATACGCTTAAAAAAAAAAATTCCTGGCATATATGCATACTAGAATATGCTTTTAATGTGTGTAAATTTTGCTCGTTTTTAAAGATTTTCTGGCAATAAAAGTCCTAGATTTACTGATCACGGGAATGCCATTTCTTCGAGAAAATGAATTTTTATTTTCGTGTAGAAGTAAGAATTTCTTTGACAGAAGCTGAAAAGAAAGTCAAAAAGAGGAACGTGGATATCAGAGTAGATGTAGTAAAAATAATTTGCAGATGAAAACGTCTTGCTCAAAGATTTTCTTTGAAAAGGACCGAAAGTGTCTACAAGACGACGCGTATGAAATGGGATCGTCGAGAAGACGAAGAGAAAGAAAACTTGCATATCACTTAACCCACCTCAAAGTGAAAGAAACCACTTGACTAAGATTATTCTATGGAAAACCCAAAAAGAAAACCTTAAAAACGTTTTTCAACTTCGAAGTAGTTTTAATTTCTCTTTCTCTCTCATACACACACAAACACATACACACGTACACCGTGTGCATACGTTCATGCAAAGTCGTAAATCCATATCACAAAGTTGATATATTCCAAAGAAATTTATGAACCCGATACAACAATTCTTCTCTTAGCTAAACTCTTGGGAACGTTGGTCTGTCGCCGCCGCAACTTCTTCTGCAAACTCTCCCAATTAGTGTCGGATTTCCAAGCCTTATAAACACGGACCGGAAGTAAATTCTGAGATCAATGCCGATTCTAGAGACATAGGCTAACATGAAAAGCTTTTTTTCCCTACAGTTTTGTTTGTGTATGTATACCTCTTCCCCGTTTACCCCACCACCACCAAAAAAAGACCTGGCATCTGCAGAAGCCCTCTCGACTTGATGTGATGAAAATGTTCCGATTTGCCTTTGAATAATGTTTTATTGCCAAATGACACGTTGTTCTGTTTCTTTTTGCTCTCTTTACTCTTTCTCCCTCCCCCCTCTCTCTCTCACACACACACACACATACACACACACACACACACACACACACACACACACACTGCTGTTGTTGTTGTTCCGCTTAGTGGTTGAAATAACGTCTTTAGAGATGTCCGGACTGAAGTTTTATTTCAAATGCCAAGTAGATTATAAAAAGTTCAAACGATGAAATGAAAGGAAATACTAATATTGAATGAAAGCTTTCATAAAAGCATTGATTATTCTACTTGTAAAATCTGCCATAACCACTTTCTATTTTCTGTTATTATTATGTAAAAAGTAATAATTTTTGCTTTTTACCGTTTTTTGGTTGGATTCAACTGATTAGTGATGTAAATTTAGATTTACAAAAATAGTTTCTCCCAAATACAGAGAACATCAACCAAATGCTTATAAAATCCGGGAATGGTATGAAGAATAAATACGTACAAAAACTGTTTAAAAAGCAATTCATTAACAGAAAATTATGGTTCATTTGTGCTTTCCTCACAATACGCTCTCCGAACTCAAAATATTTTCCGTGTTAATTAAAATTAGTGTTTTACATGTTCTATATTTTATACATGTGAAAATATCATGACGATGCGTATGGTCTGAGATATATAAAATATAGTCCTTCCATTGTAAGCTTTGATTTGGATTGAAATATGAAACAGACATACAAACACATAATAGTTTATATAATTATAAAAATCAAATGGTACCTAGTGGTTATAATAATAATAATAATAATAATAATAATAATAATAATAATAATAATAGTAATAGTAATAATAATAATAAACAAAATGATTGATGTAACACTTCCAATATTTTCAGCACTTAGAGAAGTGCATGATTTAAGAAAATAAATAGAAAAGAAAAGACAGTGTTTGACAATGTTCAACAATATTTCGACAGTATGTCTGTCTTCTTCAAGTTATGATTTAAAATATTTTTAGAAGTATAAAAAAAGTCTTTGTACAAACGTCGCTTGTCTTAAAAAAGACTGTACTAGTAAACAACGCGTCAAAACGAATGAAACGCAAATAACCTGAAGCCATGCAACTGAAACGTGCGTAATATGATGGTGATCTTGCTCATCTTGGAATTTTCCGTTAGTTGATTAGTTATTAAGAGGAATTAATCAACAGCTTATTAAAAATTTTATGGAACTCTCCTATCATTCTCTTCATTCTCACGGGTTTGGATGTTATTAGTTTGCATACGGAACTATCCTCATGCATTTTAAGGATCGCAAGATTGGTAGATTCTGAACATTTTTTCAGAATGTGCACCTTAAGATATTTATCGAAATTACAGTCGTTTGTAATAAAATGTTCAGCAAGCTCCATTGATGTTACATTGTTGTGCCTGGCATCATATCTGTGGCTAGTGAATCTTATTTAATTTTTCCGTTGTGCAAACTACATAAATCAAGTCATATTTAGTACATTGGGCGGAGTATATTAAATGGGAATCAGTACAGTTGCCACCTTCTGAAGAAATCGTGATGTTTCCCTTTGAATTTGTGATAGAATTGATTTTATTAATGCAACGAACAGGGTTTTTCCCTTCTATGTGTGTTTTCTGGGTACAATGATCCAAAATTCTACTAGGGCGGTAGTTAGGAATAAGTAGTGGGAGAACCTTAAGGATAGCATTAGGTCTTTCACCACCGAATATAGCCAACGATTCGCATTAGATAGGCGAAGAAGGTGAAGGCATTAAAGGATTGTCTGGCCCGGGCGGTGGCTGGGGTAGGGGTTCCCTAAAGATAGGCTTAGCTAGGCATTCGGCTAGCGAGCGCTTTCGAGGCCAGGTAATTAACTCTAGATTAACTAAGATGTCCAGTGAAGTGGTGAACATGGGTGCGAAATTACGCAAGAAAGAAATACGTCGAGATTCCGACCGTTACATTCTTCAGGTCAACACCCTGGATGGACGCAGCCTGCAGTCGACCAACGATATATGCAAGGCGTTTCGGCAGCGTTTCCAGAACCGATTTACCAAGAAGCCTGGTCTCTGTGAGCAAGAGTTTCACAGTTATTTAGCTGACTTTCCTCGACTCTCGTCGACTTAAGCAGCTGGCTGTGAGAATGAGATCACAGGGGTGAAGTCCATGCGACATTGAAGAGAGTTAGCAGTAGCAAGTCTCCGGGATTTGATGGTCTGCCCTACGAATTGTAGTTGAGGATGTTGTACATGTTTGTAATTATTTTGACGGAAGTGCTCAACAACTGGTTCTGGCAGGGGTCCGCCCCGATCGGATCTCCAGGGGTGTGATTACCCTGTTGAAAAGGGACAAGCATGATGGATGGGAATTAGACCTATAACTCTGGTAAACACGAAGTTAAAGATTTGGACCAAGATACTGACGGAGCGTTTTCACTCAGTTGCCGAGATTTTGTTGGAACCGGACAAACTTGTGCTGTGAAGGGCCGGACCATTCAGTGCAACCTGCATCTGAACCACACGATCACAGAGGGCGTAGAAGACTACCAATTAGCCGCGCTGATCAATTTGGATTAGTCCAAGACATTCGACAGGGTTGACTATCAGTACCTGGCATGGATCAGTCTGCTGTATGGCGCCACCAGTGCGGTGGTACAGGTGAATTGGAAGCAGTCGGGTGCTTTTGCGCTGTCACGTTCGGCTAGTCAAGGTTGTCCGCTATCGTCACTACTTTACGCTTGGCGAATATGTAGTATGGTGGTAGATGTTGGATTGAATAGAGAAAGATGGGTTCTTGTGGAGATTGAAGAAAATGTTAGAATTAATGGGTCGCTAGTCAGATTAGCGAGTTGTAGGATAGTCAGTGTTGGCCAGCCTTTTTCCTGTTTCCCTTCGACCTTGTGCCACATTAACAGGTATAAATATAAAAAAATAAACGCCATATTACGCACGTTTCAGTTGCATACCTTCACGTTGGCTGCGTTTCATTCGTTTTGACACGTTGATTACCAGTACACCTGTTTGTTCCGCGACAAGCGACGTTTGTACAAAGACTTATATTTTTGTGTAGATGTTTTACATTTTTATTCTTGTGAAAAAACAAATTTTGAGACATAACTTGAAGAAGACATACTTTCGAAATATTGTTGAATGTTGTCAAACAATGTTTTCTTTTACTTTTTTAAAAAATCGCGCTCTTCTCAAAGTGTTGGTAATTATAATAATAATGACAATTCATTGAATTTTATATCATTTGCGCGTTGAATTTTAAAGAATAATGTTTTCTAGGCTGTTAAAATATCTAATTTCTTTTTTTATTGACTTTTCAACTGTTTTATTTTGTTTTCTTTTTGTTAAACTATTGCCATTAAATTTTGTAAAATTATAAATTTAATATAGGTAATGTTACGATTATCTTTGTAAGAGTATCTACATTTTATTAACTTTTTTGTTACTGCTGCGGATATCTTTAATTAAGTTAAATGATTCATTTCTATTTGATAGCGATTTAGTTATTTGAAATTTAAATATTAAATTGAAAATTGTGTTGCGGGAGAGGTTGACACTTATGATGGTAAGATTGAGAATCTTTAAAATAAAATGAATTCACCACGGATTTTATATATATATAAAAGATAGTGGCTACAAAAACCCAAAACTAACTCATAT
The DNA here is from genome assembly GCA_964036315.1 of Acanthosepion esculentum. NCBI lineage: Eukaryota > Metazoa > Mollusca > Cephalopoda > Sepiida > Sepiidae > Acanthosepion > Acanthosepion esculentum. The sequence goes on along the minus strand of OZ038487.1, from coordinate 76,997,585 downwards.
AAAAATGAAAATGGAAAGCATAGAAAAAACAGAAGTAGAAAAATAATTTGGTATACACCCACATACAACCAAATGGTAAAGAACAAATTAGGACAAAAATTCCTCGCATTAATAGTCAAGCATTTTCCTAGTAATAGTAAACTAATACGATTTTCAATAAAAATACACTAAAATTAAGTTACAGCTGTCTGACAACTTAGAAAAAATTATTAAGAAACATAATGCTAATATCTTAAGTAAACACTTATACCAGAACCAAAAAATTTTAGACAATGGAAAAATAAAAATATAAACAGATGAAGGTAAACAAAAATTATGTAACTGTGGAAACCCTCATAACTGTCCTCTACAAAATAAATGTCGCACGGAATCATTAGTATACCAATATCTCTTCTATTGAAAATCTTGAAAACATAAAAATCTATATAGGTTGCACAAGCCATGAGTTCAAAAAACGCTTCAATCAACATCAAAGTTCATTGAGGATAAATAAATATAGAAATCAAACATCCCTATCAAAGTACTTCTGGCACCTAAAAGAATCCAATAAAACACCTACAGTAAAATGAAAGTTAATAAGAAAAGCTAGAATATGTAGGTCATTAAATGACACAGGTTTTTTGTACATACATGAGAAACTATATATTACTAAGTTTATAAAAAATAAAAATTTACTGAATCAGAGAAAGGAAATAGCTATTTTTTGCCGTTATTGTCAAAAAGTTTCCTTAAATAATATTTAAAAATAAAATTAAAAACCGCGACTTGGTAATATACATACTTATATTTGATATGAAAAAATAATTTTATATACTGTAAGCAATTCTATTACATTTACTTGTTTTAAAAAGAAATATAGTCTATTAAAATTAAGAGTGAAAATATTTTAAAATTGTAGTTAAATAAAACAAGTTCTAACCTAAGCATCTTTTAAAATTGTAGTTAAATAAAACGTATTCTAACCTAAACATCTCTCTCAAAGTACTTCTAGCACTTAAAAGAATCCAATAAAACACCTACAGTAAAATGAAATTAATGGGAAAAGCTAGAATATGTAGGCCATTAAATGACCCATGTCCTTTGTAGATACATGAGAAACTATATATTACTAAGTTTATAAAAAATAAAAGTTTACTGAATCAGAGAAATGAATTAGCTATTTTTGCCGTCATTGTCAAAAATTTTCCTTAAATAATATTTAAAAAGAAAATTTTAAAAAAATAGTGACCTGGTGATATACATACTTAAACTTGATATGAAAAAATAATTTTATATACTGTAAGTAATTCTAGTACATTTACTTGTTTTAAAAAAAGAAATATAGTCTATTAAAAATTAAAAGTGAAAATATTTTAAAATTGTAGTTAAATAAAACGTAAACATCCCAAAAAAATCTTTAAGTATACAAACAGAAAAAATGCCATAAGAATTTTTTGCCGTTAACAATGAATTTTAAAAAAAAAACCCAGACGACATGCATTGAACGGATATCAGAATTCGTTGAAAAATACATCCCTACCCTACCTAAACATAACCCCTTTTTCGAACGTAACTAATAACTGATACAACAAAAGTTAATATAAATGAACACGCTACCACCCCTTGTCTGAATGATTGGATTTCTCTGTATCCTTGGAAACAGTGAATTATGAATTTTTTCTGTGCCTTATGTAACTTATTTTTTTAATTTATTGAGTTTTAAAACTCAATAAATTTAAAAAATAAGTTACTCCAAAATTCGCTTGAGAATGAAATGGAAGTAAGGTTTTTAATTTAATTACAAAATTAAATTCGAAGCTTTTTTTGAAACATGCTTATTACAGTGTAGCGAATAAAAACTACTTTAAATCTGTTAATTTATTATATATATATATATATATATATATATATATATATATATATATATATATATATATATATACAGAATAACATAGTTCAGAACAGAAAGGAGAAATTGTACTCATATATATATATATATATATATATATATATATATATATATATATATATATATATATATATATATGCTAGCTTAAAAGCCACCCTATTGGGAGGCATTTAAGCTAGCTCCTGCGGAGAGTCGTTGATTGGGCCTTCGTCACAATATTACCTATTGTGACGAAGGCCCAATCAACGAGTAGAATTGAAATTTTGAGAAAAAGAAAATTAATGTATATTCTGCTTTTTATTTTGTTTTTTGTTTTCTTTTGCATTTTGTTGTTTTTGGTTCGAGCTCTTGTCAGAAGCAAGTCGGTATAATTTTGTTTTTTTAAAAAAGATTCCAGCTGGTCAGTGAAGTCGTGCTTTTTAGTGCTGAAATGTCGTGTTTGATGAAAAGTTTCACATGGTCAGTAAAGTCATATTTTTCAGTACTGAAATCTACTGTGGTTTCACGTCTTAAGCTTAGCGTATTCACATTTTTTAACTGTTTTTATCTTTTTTTCTTAACTGACAAAATTGTTTAATTGTTCAATTTCGAATGTGGTTGATATATTTTTATGCGCATGTAGCGAAATGTTTTCTTCAAGTTCCAGTAATTTCTCCAAGATTCATAAATATTTAACATACAGGTTGATTGAAAAGTAACTCCCTATTTTATGTTTGAGTAGCCAGTCAGGATTCCTGACTTAATACCCGGCGGCTTTTTTCTTTGAGATTGGTTAAAGAAGCAAGTCTACTATACCAAACCAAGACTATGGAAGAACTTTAAGGGCATATACAAGAAGTTATGTCTTCCATACCATAAGAGTCCCTGGTAAAATCAGTTGACGCGATTCCTGGCCGACTCGAGAAGCTGGTAGCTAAATCTGGTGGCCATATCGAATTTTAAATAAAACCTCATCCTAAACGCTTTCCTCTCGTATCCGTTTCTTGTAAAAATTTTAGCCAATAAATAAATTATAAGTATTTTAAAACAAGGTGTTACTTTCCAATCACCCTGTATATGTGTGTTGTTTTTGAACTTCGTTAGTGAGAAATGGGGGATTAACAGTTGTGGAAGAATGTAAATGTCTGTCAGTGGTAGAAATAAGAGTCTGTAGTGATAGAAAGGTAAAAAGTGCCACTTGCCTGTTCACTGAGCCTTGTGGTTTGGTTAATAGTAGCATTAGTGGCTATGTTATACACTGCGTGTCTTCAATTTGGTTGAAAATTTTGTTCTAACGTTTAAAAGTTTCCTCTTGTAAATGTTGCACGTTCGGATCACGTTCACAATCTACCTTTCCTTTTATATCGCTTATTGCCATACCACCTATCAAGCGTTAAGCGAAGTACCCTGACAGATAGGTTGGCTAATCCCGTAAAAGTAGAATTGTCATTTTATTTGTGTTGATTATCTGTAATTTTCAATTGTTATAAAGACAAATTTTGTGACTGGATTTAAAATCAAATTTATTGTAACTGACACTATCCAAAAACAAAACAAACATTTAATCCTACATGCTCGCCATTCACCCTTCTTTCCAAATCATAAGCTTCATGTCATTCTGCCACTTTAACAACCACTTTGATTAGTCAGAGATATAAGCCTAAGGGTTATGCCTGCAGCACAGGCTGTTCCAAAACAGTCATCAACCTAAGAATTGAACACACTCATCACTGCTTAAATTCGTTAATCCAGTAAAGCCGGTGATTTAACAGTGATTTGACCGTAAACCCAGTGATTCTACTAATAAAATTGATAAGGATACAATACTTTTTTGTAATTATTGATTTATATTTCAATAGTAGGAAGAAAATTAGATCAGCTGCTAAGAAAGTTGGTTCTCTGTTTCATGCGAGACAATTTTTCTCTCTATAATCTATCTTACATATATATAAGTCTCCCATTCGTCCGTGATTGCTGCCACATATGGTCTGGTGCCCTTGATATTTACTTTGAGCTCCTTGATAAAATCCGAAGAAGAATCAGCCATATTACAGGTTTTGATCTGGCGGCTCGGCTTCAGTCACTTTCCTACCGCCGTAAGACTGCCTCTCTGAGTCTTTTCTATAATACTTTCATGGTAATTGTCTGGATGAGCTTCACTATGGTACCTAGACTAATTGAATTTAAATGCATTACTATAAACTGGCATCGGGATCTCATCATTTTACAGTTGAACTGGCTAGATGTAACCGTAAATTCTATACTAAAACTTTCTTTTCTCGCACTTCTCACTTGTGGAACCCCCTCCTGGCTCCATGCTTTCCAGCCAACTTTAATCTACAGAAATTTAAATGCAATGTCAATCGCTATCTACAATCCTCCTGATTACTCATTTCTCTTCCCGCTCATTAGTAATGTTTCTGTTTTTAATTCTTCCTCACCTTGTGTCTGAGTGGCTTTTCTACCTTAGATGGGATGAAACAGATTTTTAAAAAGTAGTGGCGACAGCTCATTTATAAGAATGTCTAACTATGGTAGCTAGTTAATCCCAGCTGTAGTCACCTATTCAGGCACATTTGTACTTTTTCAACAGCTACAGAGCTAAAATGTGATTTACAATGCAACAGTACTGAGCGGACCTACAGAGTCCATAGTACGGCCTGGTCAGCAGTTGAACAAAACCAGTACGCTCAAATCACTGACCACGATGACGTGACGTAGTGCTAGCACAACTAGTGACAGTTTTCAAACAGTGCTGTCAACACAATTTCACTCAAAAAGCTTGGGTGAATCGTGTGGTTTTCAGACACTTCTCGACGGTGCTTCACGCTGGGACAGTTTCCCAAGGAAGCCCTTCTTGACAAATCGGCTCTGGTGAGATTCGAACCCAGGTTTCATGGCTGAATCGTTAACGGTCAAGCATTAAGTAAAGGAAGCTATATAACAACAGGAAACAGCATTAATAAGCAGTTGTAGTAAACCATAAGATCTTTGATACTACTGTGAAAAGTCTCAAGGAACAGCAAGAATAGTTTTAATGGAAAGGATCTCGAGTATTGTAACTTCGAAATGAAAGTGCATTGAAGATGGGGAGTTAAATGAGGATCAAAGCGGTTAAAATTTATTTTAAAAATGAGTTAATAAACATATGTACAGTTTTCGAACGTCTCACATGTCGGACAAATCGATTTTCAAACAGAAAATTCGAGATGAAAATACCCCGGTTATCGAACAAAATTTTGGTTCTCGAACAACGTTGCCGAACCGAGTTAACCAGAACAGAATCATTTCTGAGTCTACCGATGTGTATATACATTCGTCTGTCGTTCTGTGCTTTACTTTTCCAATTTTATTGTAATGTGCCTTTTTGCCCGTCATTAGCCCTTGGTTATGGTTCCAAAGAAAGCTAGCAGTGATACTGGTAAAGGAAAAGGAAAAGTTGATAGAAAAACTTAGTGAAGAAAGAAATCATTGCAAAACACGAAAATGGCGTTCGTGTGTCAGATCTCGCTGTGCAGTACTTTCTGTCTAAATCGACAATATCTACTATTCTGAAAGATAAGGAAGTGATGAAGGCAGACTTTGAGGGATTTTGGACAGCTGCAAGTACTGCTGCTGCCGAGGAAATTGCTATTGTTATTAATTGCTATTAATCAAAGAAATGTGTGCTGAATGGGGTGATGTGTAAAGTTTTGTGGAAAGATATCACCCTGATACAGTGGTAGCAGTAAACCTTTTCAATGACAATGTTATGTCTTATTTTAGAAAATTTTACAACGCAGGCAAAAACAATTAACATTGGACTGGTTTTTATTGAAAGAAAAAAGAAAAGAAACCCCGGAGAAAAATTTACCTGAGACAAAGAAGTGAAGAAACTCCTGAAAGACAGTTACCAGAAGTTTTTATGGGATGGGACTCCTCTTCTAAGAAATAACTCCTCTCCTTCCTCCCTCACTTCCATCCACTTATACCATCACATCGCAACCAAAAAGGTACGTACATAATACAGTGTTGTTATGTTAAATTTACTTCTATTGTGTTTTCTTTTCATTTACACTTTTGTGTGTTATTTACTGTTTGAATAAATATTTTTATACAAAAATATTTAGTGTAAGCATGTAAATAAGCATTCATCTGATGCTTGGAAACGAATTAATCTCTTTTATATTAATTGTAATGGGAAAAATGATTCGTTTCTCGACTTTCAGAACAAATTATGGTCGAGAACCGAGGTTGCTCTGTACATTGTTTTCCTTTTCGCATATTTCCAAAATATATTTCCAAACGTAGTTTTACTTTTTGTAACAGATGCTCTTAACAAAATCTGATCAAAATTTTTCATCTCATTTAAGACAAAATAGCTTTGGAAAAACTTGATATTTATTCAATAAGTGCATAAATTCAAATTATTATTTTTGAGGAAAAAAATATTTTTTGAGATATTAATATTTTGGCAAAATGATGCAGTTTCTGTGTTTAAAAGGATTTTTAATCTCATAAAGTGAACACAATTACCGATCCGACCACCTAGACATCTGTTGCTCGTTCTGCAATAATTAAAATGCTAGAAATATCAATGCCATATGAATATCGGGAGTTATTATTTCCAATACTCATGTGGGGTGAGTGCATTTGTTCATCAAGAGCTGGATTCGTGCTATCTGAAGATGCGAAATTCCAACGCCGTCAAATGGAGCATAATTGTCTGGCATGAAAAACAGCAGACGCACACAACCGTTCATTTCTGATCTGGATGGAAGCACATCCTGAATGATCCTGGGTTTAATGTTTCTAAAGGGTCTACTGAGTCAAAGCTGCGTGGAAAAATGGCCCAGAAAACGATAAATACAGACAATAATAAATAAAAATCAATCATCAGTGCATTCTTTGAAATATTTCCTAAGGAAAAATTCAAATGCACGAAAATCGCTTTGGAGAGGTTAGTGCGTTTAGCGAAATAAAAACCGATTATTTAGAATGGATGATGACGATGTTTAAGTACCTAACTGAGTGCTAAAATGTGGCAGCACGTATGATGAAAGTAAATGTTTATATTTCTGAGATGAGGTATTATATACACTATTTACATTATTCGGACTATTGTCCTCATCTTTGTCGCCATATTTATTACAACGTTTCGGCCGTTGTACGCTCCGGCCTTCTTCAGGTGTTTGGAATATCGAACTGAACCCTTTATTTCGCTCACTGGGGTAGACTGTTCTAGTTCCACGTGCCATGTTTTAATGGATGTCAGTTATCAGTTATCTCCTGTTAATTTCCCTCTCCAAGTTCTCCCCAGCCTTAGCGTTAGTTAGATCCAGTGACAGGACCCAAAGAGTATGAGTTCAATACCCGGCTTAAACGTTGTGAATATGGCCATTACGATAACAGTCCGAATAATGTAAATAATGTGAGTAATCATAATACCTCATCTCAGAGATATAGACATATAGATATTTAAATGACGATGTTTACTAATAACTGATTTTGAAAAGTATTCATAGATGATTGAATTTTTCAGGCTAAAGTCAGAATCAAGTATTATTTTTTCATTACAAATTTGAGGCATGTAGAGAAAATATTCTAGCTACATAATAATAATAAAGAATACGCCTTAGTCCTCTTCGAAGTATTTCCGTTAAGCCCCAACATACTTATCTCAGCATTCCTTTGAACTTTCCCAAACAAGTCCTCTTTCGTAATTTTACATCAGCTGTTTGATCACGTTCTCTGTAAGTTCGTCCATGGTGTTTCAACGGGAATTTCAGCTTTGGTTAAGGTCAGAATTCACGGAGGGACAAACCTGGAACATGTGATGGAAGTAGAGTTACAGACCTGGTGATATGCTTTGCTCATAAAAACCTGCAAGAAACGTAATAACTTTACTCGCTCTGTCACTGTTGATGCGTAGTAAGTATTAGGCATAAAAACTGATCACTATCATAATACTCATCTAATATCCTGAATTAGGTTTTTAAAATTGCTTACCTTTCTCTCTCTTTGAATCTGTCAACCCATCTTTTTGTCGGCTAACGGCTCCTCCAGATTCACCGTGATCCTCTTTGGGGAGAAGAAAATCACTTGCTTGATGCAAGGTTGGTCCCTGAAAGATTGGTTATTAAATAGTGGTCAAAATGAACTAAACCAAATAAAGAAACAAAAGATTAACATTTAACAAAACCCAAAATAACAATTTAAGCTATGCATACCATTTTTCTTGTTCAGTATCTCAAAATCTATTTCGTCTTCATAACATCATATGTACACATATATGCATAGTACTGTCGATCAAAGAATTATGTTTAACTGTCTGAGCTAAATCTAAAAAAATATTACTGATTTAACAATAAATATACTACAGTTTGTTCTTTTACTCTCTAAATTGGAAGGATTGTCAATTTTTGGTGTAGACTGGCCACAACTTGTTACCAATGAACATATTTGTATCCGATTTATATCTATAGTAAAATACTTTCATATTACTTGAACTGTAATGAATGTCTTCCACTATGCTTCACTCACAACAACTTCCTCTCGATTCTCCAAATTCAGCTCACCGATGTCATTCAGCTTCCGATCTTGGTTTTCAGTCGAACAGATGTGATAGGAGATGGCATCACAACATTTGTGAGAATAGCATTCATTCACCTATTCAAAAATTAACAATCACTGTCTTCTTCATCATGATCATTGCATAAATATATCTTTTTTCTACTCAACGTTGAATAAAAGCATTGTTTTAGTCTGATTAATATCAGATATACCTTCGAATAAAAACTACCCTAAAATACGGATTTAGCAGTCAATTCCTCAAAAAGAGAGAGCGAGAGTTTCGCACTAGAAAATATTATCAATTTCTCATTAGTCAGTAAAGCCGTATAATACCATGATATTGGTATATTATTTCGCGTGTGTTTGTGCGTGTGTGTGTGTATGTGTGTGCTACGTGAATTTGACACAGTATTTTAAATTGTTTGTAGTTTATATTTTGTGGTACTGCTAAAAAATATATAAACCTGATTTTTTAATAATCTCTCTACAAAGTTTTTTAGTGATTTTTCCTAGCGTAGATGTGGCACAAGACCGAAAGCATATGGCATCTAGTGCGGATCGAACTCAATACTCGGTCGTAATTGTTCTAGCAAGAAAGTTTGCTAACCACTACACCGCCTCGAGGTACCCAGCTCCAAACGTTTTTTTTTATATCTAACAAATTAGTTCAAGATACACATCGTATGACAATTTACTTGTTGTGGAATCATTCATTCAGCTATTCTAAGAAGTTAAAACTATCTAAGTTCGATGACCAAATCAAGCTTAGCGTTCTAAATAGATTAACGACAAAATCCTGAATTTAAAACATGACAAAATGCTTCTTTCCATAAGAAAGTTCTGTTCAAAAAACACGACTACAGTTTCTACTCTATTTATTAACTATTAACATTACTAAGTGTGTCGGACGCATCAAAAGAAAGCGTACAACGGAAATAGGTGCCGATTTTCTCCATAGATGGTTTGGATTTGATCTACTTTGGTGGGCAAGTCATTTAGGGAATATCTAAAAATTGCAAGTATGAAGACATTGGGATCAGAAACATTTCTAACTTTTATCCATTTATACTTAATAATCTTAAACTAGATTCTATATGAATAGTTGTGAATTTGTTATGAAAAAGAGGAACATAAATTATTTTTAGATATTGTTGCTCTAAACACGGTTATCGAAAGTTTTACACAGATACGTTCATCTTGGAGAAGACTGAAAAATACATCATTATATTTTGACTTTCTTGAGTCTTGAATGTTGAGTCTTTTTCAGTCTTAGCAGAATGTTAAGAAAGACTTGGATAGGAATCTAAAATCTTTAATATGAGGCAAGTTCGAAAAGTGAGGTATAAACCTTTACTACTTACTATTATTTACATGATTTATATTTGGACTAATGTCCTCATCTTTGTTGTTATTATCATAATGTTTCGACTGGGCGACACAACGTTGTGATTATAATAACAAAGATGAAGGCATTAATTCGAATGTAAATCATGAAAATAATGATAACTCATCATCGTAGAAATTCAGACAGAAGACATCTACCATTCTAACAGTTCTTCCCACAACCCGAAATTTTGTGGAACCGACTCCCAAGAAGATGCTTCCCCGGTCACTATAATATTAACCTGTTCAAGTCTAGGGTTAACCGTTATCTTCCCCACACAGCCGTATAAACTGCACCTCTTACTCTGTAACCCGCTACCTCGAGTGGTTATTTAAACCCAGAAAATATTTTTAAATTTTAAGATTGTTTTTGGATATAATAATGATTTATTAATACAAGACCTACTACTATTATAGCTGGGGGGAGAAGGGGTGGATTCATACCTTTCCCATGGGTATTTTCACGTAAGTGAATATAACGAACCTGACTGAAATTGGAACTCATATTTATTTTGTTTTATTAGTGTAGAATAAACCTTACGATAGGGTTTTGTAAAGGAACGAATTAAGTCCTTGATTGAAAAAATCTCCGTATGCAGACATTAAGTTTAAGACTACAAAGTTACACCTCTGCTACGGCCAATATGCACATTGCTGATAAGATTAAAGCGTTAGTTAATACCTAGCTGTCTAACTGATGGTTATGAGTTCTGTGACAGAGAAGAGAGTCGGACACACACACACACACACACACACACACACACACACACACACACACACACACACACACACACACACATATATCTTTTATTGAAATTGGAGTGAATCTGAGCAGCGAAATTAAATCAGAGCAATTTTGTTTACCGATGGGAAATCTGATCTAGTCCATTTGGAATTGGGTCATTAGTAAAACAATGAAAAATGGTCGAAAAAGATTTTATCTGTTAAAATTTGAAATAGAGCTTACTAAGCTATGAGGGACTTTGAAATTCACATGATTTTGGGTTGAAAGGAGAACCCGTGATAATCGGGTGAGGGCCAAAGGTCGATTATGATCAACCAGATTTATCTATATAAACGCAGACAGAGGCAGACGGGAGAGACGAAAGGTTGCTTTTGGCTCGTCTGTCGTCGAGTGCAGTCGAGCTGGGTGGAGTGATGTCGGAGATTGAAAGTGAGCAGAGTTGAATTGAAGACTCGAAGAAGTACGAAGAAGCGAATTACTCCTCCAACATCTAAGACTGCTACTGCTACTGCTACTATTATTACTACCACTGGAAACAGAAACGTCGAACAAGCTACAGTAATCAAAGAGTTGCGTTTGGCTCGTCTGTCGTCGAGTGCAGTCAAGCTGAGGGGAGAGATATTGGAGATTGAAAGTGAGCAGAGTTGAATTGAAGGCTCGAAGAAGTACGAAAGTGACGTCAGGATTGGAACAAAATCCCCGCTAACATGTACTGTTAATATAAGTATCGCTGTTCCGGCTACCACGAAGATTACTACTACTGTTACAACTGCCGAGGAGGAACGCCACTATAAACTTTAAGCCGCGCACAGAAATCTTTATCTCTCCATCGCAAGAGTCGCATATCGTTCTGAGACGATTTCACAAGCTAATCACAACCCCCACCTATCTCTCTCTCTCTCTCTCTCTAATCCAGTGTATGAGTTTTTACGTCAATTACTTTTCTTTTCTGTAACCCGTTTCTTTTCTATACTGTTCTTTTCTGCTATATAAAAGATATTAACAATTCAACCATTGAATAGTTGTTTGTCCGGCTTCCTGCAGATATATATATATATTTTTTGGTGCATTCTAAATTTCTTAGCACAGACTCTCCAGTCGTGTCTACATCTTCAGTCGACCGGGAACATCACTTCAGCTTTCTGGATCAAACCAAACACAACGTAGACAGGAAGCAGAATTAAACAAGTGAACCAGTCGAATGATCTACGGCCACTCCATTAAGTTCAGTTAAGACCTAGTAGACACCTCAACCCAGAGAGTAAGACGTCGGAGGTTGAGGGGCTGGGGCGAAAGTGTTAGAGTTCAGTCCCTGAGTTAGGTAAATTCCCGTTTTTACTCGTGTATAAACCGATTTTATGTATATTGCGACCCTAGAATTTTTTGCTTCAGTTATTAACCTCATCAAACCGCCATAAAAAAGTACCTGTGTATAATGCAACCGGTCACTAAAAATGCATGATTTTTAACCTCTTCAAAAAATTACCTGCGTATAGTGCGATCCCCCACCCAACTATTTTTTACATAAAATCTGATCATAAAAATTCGCACTGTACTCCAGTATATACAGTATGTTCTGGTTCAATGGAAGAAGTGGCACAAATAGAGAGAATTAACTTATCCGAGATTATCTTGAATAAAGGGTTTGATTCAAAATTTCGATTATTTTATCGAATACGACAGACATCTAAAGAATATTAGTGTACAGCATTTTGAGACTAACAACCAAAGCGAGTATACTTGTCCAAATAGAAAGGAATAGTATTATGACGATAATTATTCATCCAAAAAATAAGGAAAATTTTGTAATAGTAAATGTTTGTATTTTCGGGCGTCGCTCAATTATTGTGAGTGAACGGATCAAAATTCAAAGAAGATACAATCTACAAAGTTTTTTTTTTATCGCTGAATATTTTACAATTTCAAAAATGACGATCAACAGAAGATTTTTTTCTCTTATTTGAATGAACAATATCGAAGAATAACAGCTTTCAAAGAGATCATCTTTCAAAATATTCTGAAAATCTTCAAAAACGTTCTGGCTAAATTGGTTTGGAAATAGAACGTGCCAAGACGAAGTGCATTTAAAATTCTAAAAAAATAAATGAAATAAAAATAAAAAGAAGAGGAAAAAATAAGTAGAATTTGTGGGTTGAAACGGACGCCAGATCCTTCTGGCGTCACTTGAAAGATATTTTCCAGATGAAGACCTGTTCTCTAACAGCTGACAAAAATTACGGTTAAATTTTATTTAAGTTTATGAAAAAAATAAGCGGAAACCTTTTAAAGGACAAATATATAAACTCTTATATTTCAGCTTGTATTCATATATGTAGCTGGGTATATTTCCAATATTTCTTCCATGTCGTCAAAGATTGACAGACACGAATTAACATTTTAAATGCTTGTTATTAGTAGAAGGCTTTCACGAATGAGATTTTAAATATATTTATATATATTTTTAATCAGTTCACTCTAAGCAAGGTAATAATGTCACTAAGACGCAAGGGGTTACTGGTAGTGGATGAGAATGAGAAGACATTAGTGAGGAGAAACTACAATAAAAGAACAGTGTTTAAGGAGACAGAAGATGGCGATGAACGTTGCATTTAAATTTTTGAAGATTGTAAGTGGTAGGTAAGCATGAATTCAAAAGAAAGTTCCACATGTGAGAAGTACGAGAAAAGAATCTATTAGAATAGAAAATATGGCTATATCTAGCTATTCAACAGTAAAACGATGATACCTCGTTGCCAATCTAGCAGTATTCTTAAATTCATGCAATCGAAGTACCAAGGAGGAGAACTCACTATAACAACTGCCATGAATATATATATATATATATAGAGAGAGAGAGAGAGAGAGAAATGACACAGGGAAGGTACGTCACGGCGGTGGGAAATTAACTGAAGTCGATATACCAGGTCAGGACCGATAACATTACAGTCTCTTTGGATTTTGTCGAAAATCTCGAGATATATAGCCAGAGCACCAGACCATATATGACAGCAATATTCAATGCACGAACAAATGATAGATAGATTTATAAATGTGCAAGATGGATTTTGACAAGAAAAATTGTCTGGCACGACACAGTGAACCAAACTACTTAGCAGTAGATATAGCAATTGATTCACTATAATCACTCTACTTTATGTCAGTAGAAAACATGAGATTAAGAAGGCACAATGATTTGATCTCCTGGAGGTAAGCATCAGCCATGCTGATGGACAACAATAATGGTTCTCTACGATGACTAAGAGTAGCCATTTTATTTTGGGGACATTAAAATTTAAAAGCCAATTTACAATGATTTCCAAAATGTTGTTAACTGGGGCAATCTTTTGTCCCAGTTAACAACCTTTTGGAAATCATTTTCGAGAACAGCTGCCTATTGGACTTACTATTAAGACAAACGTAAATAGTTGTGCTATCAGCATAAATACCTATGTTGGGAACTGTTGACATCGAGAAGGTCGTTGAGAAAGATAAGAAACAACGTAGGTCTAAGTATAGAGCCCTGGGGGACACCCTCAATTAATGTGAAATGATCTAGAAGCGTCGCGGTTCAACACAATCTTCATTTCTCGTCATATTAAGAACGATAGGATTATATTTAAAAATATAATCCTTTTCACCAAGATTTGAAATATTTAAATTAAAAATAAACATAATTTCTGTTTTCCTTTTGGAAAATGATAAAAAAATTTAACAATTTAGACAAGTCTAACACAAGGCAGCTTTGTCTGTAAAGTAAACGGTTCGCAGTTACCATCCGGCCAGAGACTCCATAACCTTTGAGTTTGTGAAGAAGTCCAGCATGCCAAACACTGTCAAATGCCTTCAAGATATCTTCGTAAGTAAGACTATAAAGCCAAAGTACCAAAAATTCAGTAAAATATTAGATTACTTCGAATATTTTCATATCTTCAACAAATATTTTTAATTTTTAAAATGCATTTTAAACTTTAGGTTTTTGGTCGGTATCTGTATCTGTCTATCTATCTATCTATCTCTCTCTCTCTCTCTCTCTCTCTCTCTATATATATATATATATATATATATATATATATATATATATATATATATATGTATGTATGTATATATGTATACACACATCTCCGTGAGTGTTTGCATCTGTATATGTGATTAAAATTTTAAAAATATAATCCTTTTCACCAAGATTTGGAATATTTAAAATAAAAATAAACAACATAATTCCTGTTTTTCTTATATTTTATTACCCACATTATGAAATTTTTCTCTAAAGTCTTTTAGAAAATGCTAAAAAAAACAATTTAGACAAGTCTAATACAAGGCAAAGCAAACGGTTCGCACTCCAAATTTTTGTTCTAGACATTTAGTGCGTCGAAACTAAAATAATACACAAAACAGTCGTCACATCTGCCTACCAAAAAATTGCCCGATAATAAAATGAAATTTATTTATTTACTTATTTATTCTACTTGAAATTTTTGCTAAAAGTTTATTTCAAATCTACGCTCTCTATGTCGTTTAAGAACGATTACTCTTGTACTGTGATATAATCTGGACTTCGGTTGACTCACACGAATATACATTATATTCAGGCGTCAAAAAACAGTAGACACATAGTTGTGAAGAGTCTTGGTTTATCATCTTAGCTGCCAAATATACGCCTACAAGAACCCAAAAATAAAACAATGCTCTCCTTCTTACTGATAATCTAGAGCCTGTCATTCATGGATCAAATTAGAACAAATGAATGAAGGTGAAAACGTATAAAAACCATTTCAGCTAAACTGAGATTTCAAACTAAATGACAGCTTATTAAACAATTATAAAATATTTTATCGCATAAATTAAGCACCAACCTTTTAACTATCAATTTAATCCAAGCAGCAACACTAATGAACTGACTACCTAAACATAGAAAGTCTGGAAAGAGTACTAATATTATAAATCTACCGCCATGCAATGGTAGCAATCTATCCACATTCCTTCTGTATTCCATCAGCGAGAAGTAGGTTCCACTCGAACAGCTTCTTCCCGCGAACCACTGCCCTGTGGAATAGACTCTACAAGAGGATGTTTCCCCGATCACTACAATCTTGACCTGTTCAAGTTAACTGTTATCTTCCCCTTCTATCCATATAATCTACCCTCTACCTCGTGGAGCCTCGGATCTTGTACAGACTGAACCTTACTGTAAAAATATAATAAAAAAGAACAGAATAGATTTTTAAAAAGCTTGTCATAAATATAGCAACATCTTTCGTGGAAAGAAAAGTTTTATCACATTCTGAATTCTTCAAAATAACTTTTATTATCTAATATACAAAATGGTATAATAACCAAACGGTAGTTGGATATTTTTAGTTTGGTTGAATATTTATTTGATGTTGAAGGATGCTACTTAAAGGAATTATTGAATTGGAACAACAATTCATAGACTTTTTAAGTGAATTTCAAAAACAATATTTTGATATCTGTTCATATTTTAATTCAACCATATTTGTACCATTTTCTCATCTTTGTAACAGCGTTATTATTCTATCTTCCAAGAATTTGGCATCGTTCTGGGTGATGAACTGGTCTAAGCGTTTTCATAGGCTTCCAGAGAATTGAAGTTCTTCCAATTAAGAGAATTTGTAGGAGTCGAAATAAGTGGTAATCCAAAAGTGCAAGGTCAGCTGAATCTGGTGGGTATAGTAGGACACATCCCAGTCAAGCAACACTACTTTCTAGCGGTTCTGCAAATAAAACTTCCTTATAGAAGACGACGACCTTCCGATTGACAAATCCAAGAGCTTTACATCGATTGCTGCCTTTAACAGATCCAATTGAGATCAGTGCTTGTCTGAATTAAACGTATGTTTTGGGGTTTGTTTGTTTTTTTGCGGAAGTAGCACATAACATACAATTTCCTTCAATCCTAACAGATTCACAGTATCACCTTCGGATGTAAACTGGCTTTTGGTGAAGTTAACGGTGGCTCATTTCGTTCTCCCCGGGACCTTTTTTACCCAATGTTGTTATAGACAATTCATTTGTCATCGCATGTGATCATTCTTTTCAGAAATGGCTCATTTATTTTTTTTTTATTGCGTTTGAACAGAGAATTGCAGATGAAAATGCAATCAATTAAACATTTGTCCTTTCGTGAGGCACCCAAATATTGTAGCAATTTACGTATTGAATTGTTTTTATATACCTTACAATGTGCATATGAGATATTGGGAGTATCTCAGCAATGAACACTGACCAGAATTATTTTTAACCAAGTTTCAATTTGGTGACCATCAACACCTGCAGTTTTGCTGGAACGTTCTTGGTCTTCAGATCAAAATTTCCTCTTCTGAACTGAACAGAGTAAAGCACTGATGAAACAGAAATTTCAGTTATGGCACCATCTCCATGAAATGGCACAGATCTTCTTTGTTACTGTTTTTTGTACTGCATTTTTTCTTTCCAGAAACAAAATAACATCAAATGACAAAAATCCATTTCTTTTACCCTTATTTTCACTTTTAACATAAAATCGTTTAAAATTCGCAAGCCACAAACAAAGATGCAATGAACTGTCACCTTTCAATATATGCATATATGTCATAAATTTCAGCCATGTGTGAAACAAAATCACGTGTTCAAACGTCACCTAATGCAAAACGCTATGAACTTATGTGCCAACCCAATATAGTAGATTAAAAATTATTTTTGAAACCTGAATCATTTGTAATCTGTTTATTGAATTTTGAATGGAGATTATTGAAGACACTTTTATGCAAAACAAGTCATCTTTTTATACTTTTTAAATTCTTAAAATATTAATGAAATTTGCAATAATTAATTTAAATAATTAAAACAGATTAGTTAATAGAAAATTAAAACAAGTGCGTCATATATTTTCCTGTTTTACTAGGAAACGAGCAGATAATAAGCATTCGAAAAAAATTAAAGTATAAAAAATAATTTTGCCATAGATTGCTTCAATAAAAATAGAAAACTTAACTTATTTTGGTCCCAATTATTGAGCACCCAAAGAGGCTTAAATTCACATGAAAATTTCTGTGATGCTACCTAAGAGACTATCAACCCAAATCAGATGTCCTTAACTTAGATAAAAGTTAGCAAATTTGGCTTTTCTCATTTTCATTTCATTCATTTCTTTACAACGATTAATTTTCATATGAAATGTGAATCTGAGAAAAGTATATTAATTTACCCAAGTAACTAGAGTAAGTGCGTATGAAAGATATATATATATATATCTTTTCTCCTCAGTAATTTTATCATTTTAAACTTAATAGAGATTAAATTTAGATTTTAAAATTGGTAATTTTTTATTTTTAATTCTAATTTCAAATTTTATCATATAATTTAATACTCATTGGTTAGAATAAATTCTATTTTAGTATAACCCCAACTTTAAAGCATTTAATAGCTATTATAACTTTACTTCGTTGTCAAGTTTTTTGAATTCTCATATACTTGTGTTTTGATTGGTCATTCCAGCTTATGTAACAGCGTTTTCCCCGTGCGAGGGATCGTTAATTAATTTGAAACTTTTAAAACCTTTATTCTACATTCATCATCATCACTTGATAAGACACCGGAGGTGTTGAAACAAAATGGCTATTTTTGTAGTGATTTTATAACATATTTATGTTATAATTTTTAAATAAACAATTATATCTGCTCTACTCTGTATTGAGCACTCTTTTAAGAATAGTAATTGTTGGTTATTGGAATTTATTCCGTATACACCAATTCTATACTTGTATATATATATATATATATATATATATATATATATATATATATTTGATGGACTCTCCCGTCGTATTCGACGTATTAGGGTCAAGCAGCTCAGTTCCTGGGACCGACAGCCCAGAAGTGGTGAAAGCTTTGTGCATAACCACTCACACTTATATATATATATATATATATATATATATATATATATATATATATATATATATATATATATATGTATATATATATATATATATATATATATATATATATATATATATATATATATATATATATATATATATATATATATATAAATTGAACACCTTTAACAGCAACAAACAGGACATCTACGATAAACTAAAAGATATAACTACCCCGGACCAACTGGAGGAAATTACGCATAGACTCACAAAAATTACCAACAAATCTGAAGCTCAACTCCGGTTTAAAATTATAAAAAAAAACTGAATACATTATACAAAGGTACTATCACCCTTCCTAACAAAATTGATAAATTCATTAACCTTTACAACTATGAACTAACTAAGCACCAAAAAGAATTACTTAAGCTTGGACCTAACTGTCATATATACACTACATTTGAATGATAACTCTAACATTTTTAGGCATTTAAAACAACATGCCTCGCTGCATACACAATTCCGGAAAATCCTTGTTCAAAAAACAACTATACTTAAACATGAACACAATAAACAAAGACTAAAAATTCTTGAAGCTATATACATAAAACAGTTGAAACCTAATCTGAACAAAATAAACTATGAAATCTCCACAAAAATTCTTAAATGCCTATAATTGGCAACAGAAGCCTTTGGTTTATACCAACGGCTTCCCATACTTAATACTTCTCGTTTTCACTCTCGCGTGGTCATGTGTGACGTCATGAGCTGCGGTGCGATTTTCGCTTTCAGCGTCTTCTATGCACGAGTTTGTCGTTGCTTGGAAATCTTCCATGGAAACAGGAACAGACTATCATCATTGTTTTGTCCGTGTATCGCTTAATATATTGTAATGTAATTGTCATCTTTGATAATGGCTTATGTAAGCCGAAAGCTTAGATAGGATTAAAAAATATGTATCAATATTGTGATTTTCTTTCTTCGTTTAATGATAATGTTATTAAGCTTATCAGACGATATGAAAAGAATTTACATAAAATAAATAGACAACACTTGTCTATATTATTTAATGAAACACGCATCAATGAAAAAATGATGCCTAAATACACACACACAATATATATATATATATATATATATATATATATATATATATATATATATATATATATATATATATATATATATATATATACTAGAGAGGATACCCAGCGTTGTTCGGAAGATCTCTGAATAGTAGTTTATTATTGACAATTTATTGATATTTTTCATCCATCTTATTTGTTTATTTATTTATTCTTGTTTAATTTATTATTCAATCTTTAAAAAGTAAATTTCATTGTTTTTTTTTTGTTTTTTGTTTTTTTGGTCTGTTACAAAATAACTAAATTTAGGAAAATACCACACTACCAATTCTATGCTCGGGGTGGGTGGGCTTAGGAGCTGAATATCCTCATATTTTTATTCAAACAGACACTTTATTTTTCGAATTAAATATTAACATAAATACTCTGTTCATGTTGTTTTGAAACAAATCAAATCGATTTATTTAAGTTCATTAACTTTTTGTCAAATTATTAATAAAAATGTAAATAAACTTAAATAATATATATTTAAACATATCTAATTAAATCATTTTTTCCAAGCAAACATTATAGCGAGCCTTCTTCGAAAAATAATTATTTACTATTTATTTTGGATGGGAATTTAGATATTTTTAAGTAAATAAAGATAACATTAGTGATTATTTTAGTGAACGAAGCAAACATTTCTCCGTAACTGAATTTAATTACTATTTTGAAAGAGAGTAAAAGTAAGATAGATTGAGAATTTAGTTTTGAAAATCGATTATGTTTAAATTTCAAGTTATATTTGTATTTGAAAAGAAAAAAGATTAGTTAAATAAAAATTAGGAGAGAGAGACATGAATTACTGTCAACATTAATCCTGTTGAATGTTTTACGAATTTAACTATATTTTATTTAAATTAATTTTCGAAAAAATAAGGCTCCCTATAGTTTTTTGCTTTAATAAAACTTAATTTAAAATTATTTACTTTTTTATGTAAACCAAAAAACAATGAAGTTTATTTTTTAAAGATTGAATAAAAAATTATTTTCCATAAGATGACCGAAAAATATTAATTAAATTTCTTGTTTTAAATTTACTTTGTTGTTTTAATGTTCATTTTTAAAACATCACTTTTATTTATTATAGATAAAAAAATAGATTCAAGAGAATAGAAATTTTAATATATATATATATATATATATATATATATATATATATATATATATATATATATATATATATATATATATATAGCGTCTTGAAATTATGAGCAGAATTAAAAAGTAAAAACTAAAATAAAGAATTATTCCCGTTCGTTTTTACTTTATAATTAATATATATATGAGTGGACACAGAGATGGCCTGAAAATTGCGTTGAAGCATGAAACCTGAGTTCCCACTCTTATATTTCCAGATGCTCTATCCTTGATATTGAGCACTTTTCCCCATGAATAAGGCATACTTTAAAGCTATATTTTTTATCGTTCATATATGTGTGTGTGTGTGTGTGCGCGTGTGTGTGTGCGTCTGTGTGTATGTCTGTGTGTGTGTGTGTGCGCGCGCGTCTGTGCCCAATAATAGGTAAGTGACAAAATATATATTGTTTAATTTTATTTATATATGTAAAAATGGAATGTGTGAAAACCAGTTAGATGTTGAATTTTCTTTTTTATTTAGTTTTTGACGTTTCGCTACTTTACGAATGCAATGTCAAAACAGATGAAAACTGCCAGGAAAAATCGTTACCATGGAAACCTGGTTATAATAAACGACTTTTCCTTAGATATTTTATTTGTGTTCGGAAAATGCTCAAGTGAAGTAGCGAAATGTTAGCATTAAAATAAAAATAAATTCCGTTTTCACATATTCCATTTTTGCATACTTTGTCGGATATTTTAACTTACTCATTTATCATTTAAAGAGCTAGCTAGCTGGATAATAAACAATCTGAAATAGATAGATAGATAGATAGATAGATAGATAGATAGATAATACTTTTGTGTGTAAAGTTTATATAACTGATTTAATGTAACAAAAAAGAAACTAATACAAACATTAACAAATACAAATTATACTTATGTATTCATTGACTCTGCCGCAACTAAGTATAAATCACTTAATATACCGTATATCACGGAACGGAAAATAAAGAGCAGTCATGATTATATTTCCCAATAGATTCCAAATCATCAGAAAAGAAAACATAAATACAAGTGCAAATAAGAAGAAAAGCATAACTGAAATATTAAAAATGAGTATGCCAACCAACTAACAAACCAACCAACCAAACAAAATTGCATATGGCTACCATTGGTTATGGCTAATCAACCGGAAGTGAACAGCTGTCAAATGACTGGAAAATGTAAAAAGAAACAAGGATAGGAAGTAAGAGGGAGGAAGTGGTTGAAAACAATCAGAGTAGATATATAATTTCTACCTGAGCATGTGTGCGGAGAGACCAATATTTACATAAAGTCTCTCTACACCTGTCTTGTGTGGCCAATAATGTTTTCCTTAGCACCGATGCTGAGCTATCTGCCGACGATGCGACCAGCCTACCAACTGAACAGCTAGCAATTGCTTGATAGTGACTGCCCCTGGCCTTTTGAGCCGGCAAACATAAAACGATATCTGCCATCTTTAAATATATTTGATGTTTCGAAATAGCCGTCGTTGATCGGCCCAACGAGACTTGAATGGAGCTCAGTGCCGTTGAAATGGTTGGTTGAGAATTCAACGAGTGCAGGTTGTTTAGTACAAGATGGATTCCGCCGCTACGATGATGATGACTATAGAGTTAATAGTAATAGCGCAGCATTTTGGTCATTGCAAGAGCGGACCAAGTACTTCAAGAAATACATTCCAAGATTATTAATGGAATGACGGTGGGGCGTGTGTTTGTTAGAAGTGGAAGTTTGTACAAAAAATATAAGCTTATTAATCTAATATATTGAAAGGGTGTTTGCTCTGTGGGGTGGGGGAGTACCAGGTAACCGTCTGTTTAGAACGAAGTCAGCTGGCTGAGTTTTTTCAGTACCAAACTGAGAGTTCATAATAATTAAAATGAATACATGTAAAATAACAATTCTGTTGAAGATTTTCCCAAGAATTTCTCTGTAACAAAAGTAATGGCATTAAACTTCAAAATTACGGTAAAATATCTTTCGATGAATAATTATTTAGTAAAAGGCAAGTCGGGGAAATAGTTATTCAGTCGTCGTAGTTAGAACGGAAGATTTGGAAACGCAAAATTAATGATTATATTCTCAACTAATTATTAGATTGATTCATCCAAAACCAGTTCAAGGAAGTAATTACATAGCCTCTGCATAGTCTTCGAGGTGGGCGTACTTATGTATCATAGGGTCAAGGACGTTTGGTTGCTCACAATTCGATTTCGGTATTCAACTTGTAAAATTTTCTATTGTCGAAGATGATTTCGGAGTAATCATCATGGTTTAAAGAACAGGTTTCCGAGTTATACAAACTCCTTTATAATCAATTTATCCGCCCCCCCCCCCCGGTGTAACATAGATTCAGTCCTTGTATAAATAAATAATCTACTCCAGATAAGTTCATATGAGTTGAAGAGAGAACAGTTTGAGTCGAAGCTTCAAAAGATATGTCTTAATGCATAAATCAATAGTTTCATAATGAAAAGGAACTCACCAATAAGAATATAGAGCACTCTTGAAACAATATTATTAATAAAGGTCAAGATCTTAAAGTAAACAGAAATGTAATGTTCTTTGAATATCCAGCAAAATCGGAGCAACGTCTTTGTCACGTTGATGTTGATGTTTATATTATTTTTCATGTATTTGTCTTATTCTTATTTTTTATTGGTCAGTCAGAGCTGTCCGAATTCCTCTAGGCTAAACAATAAACGAAGAATGCTACATTGAAATTCTATAAAATAAAATCTATGCATTCTCTCTATTTTAAACTCTATCTATATTTCTGAGATATGGTATTGTAACTATTTACACTAATTACATTGTTCGAACTATTACCAGAAATAAATGTTTCGGTTCGAAATTCCAACGTATATCACCTGAAGAAGGCCGGAGTGTACAACAACTGAAACGTCGTGAATATGACAATAAAGATGAGTCCGAACAGTTTAAATAGTGCAAATAGCTTTTAATCGTAGACAGTATTTAACCCTGTTGCAGTTGCGTCATTATGCGTCATTATGCATTAAAAATACGATTTATAATTATTTATTTTCATATTAGGTATTGAAAAGATATAATAAAGATAAACTTAATATATTTTATTTTTGTCATTAGATAACATTAGGAGAGTTTCATTTTAATAATCTTCATTCAAAAAGATAGGTTTTGATTTTACTAACACAGTTGCCACATAAAGTATTTTCGTTTAAATTAAATTTCTCAAAATTGACGTGTTTTTATTTACTAATTCTAGCACTAAAAATAGTAGAAAATAAACAACATTTTCGGCATAACGAGCAATTCTTGTTCTAAAAGAGTTAAAAATGTAACGGAAAAATTATTTCGTGCAGACTACAGAAAAGCTACTGTAAGTAATAGAGGTTTTGTGCGAGATATTTCTTCTTAATGCTCTCCACGGTCAGGTCAATCAGATGAGGTTGACAGCGATCAAATCAAAGCAGGGCTTGAGAATAATCAATGTTCTGTAATGCTGTCAATAGCCATTATGCACAAATTTGACTAAAAATCATTTGCATTAGTTTGGTTATGTTAGTTGCTTTGATGTGAGGATTCTACATAAAATAAATAAAGAAAATCGTTCGACTATATTTCCATGTTCTGTTCACTATTTAAACATAACAAATGTTTCTTTTTTAAACCATTTATGATAAGTGATAGAAATAGGATTGTTTACAACAATGTGAAATGCAAGAGATTGTTAATAAAGCGAAACGTACCTCTGTAAGAAAGGCCAAATGATAATACTGTTTATATGGTGGTACTGGAATGTTATTCTGCCATAAACTTATTGTAGAGAATCAAAAAGTTTATTTGAACCAGTCTACCTCTTCTTTTATGTGTCATATCATTTCAGTACGTGAGCAATAATGGCTTTCCACAACTTCCTGTCTTTTGTGGTTAAGTAACTTTTACTCTTTTTGTCTTTGTTCTAGTATATATTTACTCAAGTTCGTTAAGTAGGTTACTCGCTGTTTACCTCTGCTTGTCTTGCCTTCAATATGTTTTATGTTCTTATTTTGTTTTTGTTTTTTTATCATTTCATCCCAAGCAAGGCGAGAATGCCACTAGTACAAAGGTGGGGATACAGAGAGTGTAGGTGAGAGAAAAGACTGGGTACAGGTGGGGCGATTGACGTTGTATTTAAATTTTTGAAGCTTGTAGTTATTAGGCAAGCAAGGAAACGGAAGGGAGTTCCATAGGCGGGAAGTGCGAGAAAATAAACTGTTGGAGTAAAAGTGGCGGCTACATTTACCTAATTCAACAGTAAAATCTAGCAGCACGCTTAAACTCACGTAGTCCAGGCTCCAGAGAAAAATGCTCGTAAGAGCAGTAGCCATGAAAATATTTGTAGAAAAGACAGAGGGAAGCCACGTCACATCGGTGAGAAAGTGACTGAAGTCGAAATGCCAAGTCAGGATCGATTACATTGTAGATACCTCTTTGGATTTTATCAAGAACCTCGAGATGTGAGTTTTAAATTCTCCAAGTCTTCTTTTCTTATAATGTATCCTAGAAATGTTATCTTTCACTTTCTGATTATATTAATATCAACTTCTTTCTAATTCCTATTCTCATTAAAACCTCCTTATTGCTCACATGTTCTATCCATCGTATTCTTAGCATTCCTTCACTTCTAGTCTTTTCTTACTCTGTGAGGAGCTTTGTCTAGCATTCACTGTCATATGGGAAATTAAATATTACATAGCACTCTTTTCTTTATTTCTAATGACATTTTCCTATCTCTTAATACTTTAAAAAAAATTCCTATTCACCTTAATTTATGTATAACACTTTCTTTCGTCTGTTATTACATTACCCAAATAGTATGATTTTCTCTGCTTGTTTGTTCTTGATGTTACCTCTTTTGCCAATAACTATGCATTCTGTCTTATGGTTTTTCTTTTTACTTTCCTTTACTACAACATCTAAGAGTTTTTTTCAGTTTTCTTTTTGAGTCTGTTATCAACACCGTGACATCTATTTATCTTAAAAGCTTAAGATTATGTCTTCCAGTAATAAATCCTTGTCGGTCTTCTAGTTCCCTTAGGTTCATCTCGCTGTACGTGTTAATCCGTTAAGAAAAGAAATCCTTGTCTTACTCCACTTTCTATTTGTGTGTATTCACGAAACTCATTCGTTATTCACATGCAAGCTGCTTGATCTCAGCAGACGTTACAGATATATCTTGCTCCTTTCGAATTCCGATAATGCTTTTCTGCAATCCATGAATCATGGATATAAATCATTCTGAATTGGTAATGCACACTCTGATAGTATTCTGATCATAAAAACATATCTTGTTCTCGTGTCTTGAAAAAAGGAAAAATTCTGGTACACGGTCTATTTATGAGAATCTTAATGATTAGGTAAGTGATTTGGCTTCTTAAACTTTTTCCCTAATGGAGTTCGCATAGATTTGCACTTGTTTTCTTTGGTAGTGTTAAGAAACATCTCGTAACTTCCGGTCTGTTGTCGTTGTATTCGTTTATCATGTTTACGCCGTTGTTTTAGCTTATCCTTTCAGAGACCATATCGATCTGGAAATCGTCTAAGGCTATCAGCATCTCTATTAGAATCTCATTAGACCTTGCTGTTTTGTTTCTCTTCATCTTGAGCAGTGTCGATCATACTTCAACTTTTAATACTGCAGCTTCTTCCATGTTTATATATATATATATATATATATATATATATATATATATATATACATTTTGAATTGGACATAGTCCGACAATTTATTGAAGACATTTTTTATATGTTTAACGTTCTTTTTATAGATACAAGTATTT
>OZ038487.1:76898602-76966102 GCA_964036315.1 Acanthosepion esculentum | reverse complement strand
TTCATACGATAAATAAACCATATGAATTTGAACTTATATTTATTTTTATTAAAATATTTCCAAAAAATGTTGGTGATGTAAGATTTTTTAGCAATTCGAGGATTCACCATATTGTTAATAAATATACATAATAATATACATGGGATATTTATTTTTTAAATTTCAGATATATATAAAGATTATCATTGTTCGTCAGAGAGGCATAATCCTGAAAGAGAAAAATATTGTAAAGTTATTGACTGATATAAGTGAAAGGCTAAAATTGTGAAAGTATTTAGCAAATATAGAACTAACAAAAAAGAAATTGAAAATATTGCTAATATAAGAACAAAATAAGTATAAATTTAAAAAATACTACAAAACGTGATTTGAGAAACAATAAAAGGGCAATAAGCAAGAAAAGTTGATTAAAGTAGGAAATATTAGAAACAGTTGGTGTTACAAATGAAAACAGAAGAAAAAATAAAGAATATTAAGGACATTTGCTAAATGTAAGCAAATAAAATATCATGTTTAAGTAAACACCACAAAAGAACGTTGGAATTTGGCGAAGAAGTAAATGAAAACTGATTTCTCAACAGTAATTTGTACCGATGCAAGTAGAATTACATTGGATGAATCTGGTTGGGGTTGGGTTCTTTATGAAAATGATCAACAAACACGGTGGGGAGATGGATTAATATTTTGGGCTGCAACATTATAATTCTCTTCAGACTTGAGAATAATGTCAAGACAAATGTAGAGAATTAATGGAATTTATTTAAGCGATGGAAGATATCGATTCTCCTTCGCCTTCCGCAAATCTGACTATTGCCCATCTGGTGCCCAAAAGTTTTAAATTAACAGGTTGTCCTTCAGCCTCTCCAAATAAAATATTGATCAAATGCAAAACTTATGGTTCGTCATTAAAAAGAGATATATATGAGAATGGAAAACAATATTCAAATAGAGATATCTGAGAAGCAATAAAAACTGATGCCGGTAATATTAAAGCATTCTCGGGCTCACGTTCTCATCTGGCATGAAGTGGAATGTCTATATTGAATCCATTACTAGATCAGCTGCTAAGAAATTTGGTTCACTATGTCGGGCGAGACAATTTTTCTCTCCATAATCTATCTTATATATCTATGAGTCTACCATTCGTCCATGCTTAGAATATTGCTGCCACATATAGTTTAGTGCTCCTGCTATTTACCTTGAGCCCCTTGATAATTTAGCGATATTATTGGTCCTGATCTGGTGACACAGCTTCAGTCACTTTTCCACCGCCGTAAGATTGCCTCTCTATGTCTGTTCTATAAATACTCGAATGAGCTCTTCGCTATGGTACCTAAAGTTTTTACATTTAAGCGCAGCACTAGACTGACGTCGAGATTTCATCAATTTACAGTTGAGCTGGCTAGATGTAGCCGTAAATTCTATGCTAACAGTTTCTTCTCTCGAATTTCTCGCGCCATGCATTCCAGCCAACTTTAATCTGCAAAAATTTAAATGCAATGTCAATTGCTATCGACTGTCCACCTGATTATTATCTTCTCTTTCTGCTCATCATTAATGTTTCTGTTCCTAATTCTTTCACACACTGTAACCCCTTGTGTCTTAGTTGCATTGCTGCTTTGCTTGGGGTGATTCCAATTTAAAAAAATCTAAACAATAGAAAGGTTAACAAAATCAATGAATGAAAAAAATGGTGAACTTTATAAAATTTCAAAAAACTATATTAACATGTAAATAATAACAACATTTATTTCGGGTATTTTGCGTTAATCAAATATATATTTCTCTGGTGTATATATTTTGAAGCTATTTACATATAAAAAATAAAATGTATAACTTTTCAACAAACAAAAAATCAAGTTATTATTAATATTTTTAATAACGTTAGATATTATAGGTAGAAACTCATACGCGATATTGCTTATATAAATATAAGAATATCCAGTTATTGTGAAAGTATTTCACTTGCCTAATATAATCTGAGATATTTGTAATGGCATAAAGGCGTACATAAGACAATAAAATAAGTATATACACAATATATTAGACATATATGTGTGTGTGTGTCTGTGTTTCTTTACCAATTTATGTTGGATTTATTTATAAATGAATAAAAAATGTTTATTTTGTTGTTTTTGTAATAAAACCTGACACACCCAATTAAGTTATTATCAATATTTTAATAAGAATGGATAATAAATAATAATGCTTACATGATATATTGTTCATATAAATATAAGAATATCTAAAAAAATTCTACCAGTATTGGTTAATACCAAATTTATTGTGAAATCTCATTGACTTGCATATTAAAATCTGTCAATGTATTTACTGGGTTTGTAAAATGCCTATAAATATGCATCTTTTTCCCGAGAAGGAGTAAATGTAAGTGAATAGTTTCATCATTCATGTTGAAATGTAAGGGAAGTTACTGAGATATTTGAAGTGGATTAGATTCGACATAGGCCATCGATTCATCTTCATCAATGCTTAATTGAACATCCTTGAATCAATTTTTAGCAGTACAGCCATTAATTTCACATCTGACAAACTGTGTATTTTCTGCGAGCTGCTGCGTTTGTTCCAAGTTGAAGTTGTCCAAAATATATAACCAGTCAGACTGCTATATTGATTTCACTCTTTACTATTATAAGTATACTTTTCTCAAGATTATCTGGTAGTAAACAATTTATATTGTAAAAGATTTTACAGCCAGCTGTCATTTGTGTTTATTTTATTTCATTTTTAAAAACTGAAACACATCTTACATCATGAATATCTCCGATCACTTGATCATTCACGGTTATGTTCTAATTCCTATGTAATTGCATCTTGGTTTTAATGGAGAGTAAAATATGGCCAGCTCACTAAGAAATTGTTTTTAAATGCTTTTCTTTTTTTCAATTTTTAGCTACTTTCATTATTAAACTGAACACCAATAACAGACTTTTATTCTTTTAAGCAGGTTCTTATTTATGTTTTTGTCCCATATTTCATTAATATAGTTATTTAATTACAGTAATAACAATAATATAGCTATCCCTAACCCAATTTGACTCGACTACCAACAATTCATTTTCGAATTTACATATAATTATATAAGAATTTAAAATCAAATAGAATTTTACTCCAGTTTTATTTCCAGTTATGTTTTCTTTAGACACTGCGTTCTTTTTATCAATCATTTAGTTTTTTTTTGTCATAAGACAATAGACAAGACAACAGGGAAAACGACCGAATAAAGGGAAATGTATATTGGGAATATTAACACTTAAAATTGGTCTGGTTTGTTTTTTTGTTTTTTTTTAATTCAATCAGCTATTTAATCATTATTCCGTTTAGGAAATGCGAACTTCTAATAATAATCTTTTTCTTCACTTGAAACTTGTGTACATACGTACGCACGCACACACATATCTCTACCAACTCCCTATACATATATATATATATATATATATATATATATATATATATATATATAATGGAATTTGTGAAAGAAATGTAGAAAATGAACACGTGTAAAGAAATAATTACAGTAACTTACCCAACCAATTCTTAGAAGTTCAATAATTGTAACTTTTCATTCATCCCTATGAACATCATCATACACAAACTATGTTATCGATTAGTTTATGCAGGTGTATTTATTTCTATCTTTATGTACACGAAGTTTAGACGTGAACCAAATTCTTTTTCACGAGTATAGGAAACGAAAGATGGCCGGAAAGGTTATTTTGATGAAAGATTTAACGATTAATATATATATGGTCCGACTGCGCGAATTTATATTTCCAGTGACGTATGAAAATAGACTTTAGAAGATAGTAAAAAAAATCTTATAATCGTATGCGATAGAGCAATCTTGGCGTACATAAACAAAGACAGGAATGTTATCAAATAACCACAATGTCACAAGGGTTGAAATAATAGAAGATTGACATTTCTGTGATAAGTGAATAAAAAAAGAAAAAAGAAATTTGCTAAGATTATAGCGATGAAAAATAAATTTTTCAAACTCATTCTAATTAAACTTTATCCATAAGTTCTATTTGCTTCATATAGTATTAATTTATTTCTAAATTCAAGATCATATTTTTGCTTTCACTTTCAAGTTGTTTTTAAAACTATTTCAAAAATATAAAATTTCTTAAATTACCCTTTCACCGAGAAAAGCCTCTCTGATAATAAATATTTTGTTTTGATGATTTCACGTAGCTAATGTCTTCACAAACATAATTTTTCGAGGAAAAATTGCCTTCTCAAGAAAAATATTGTCTCTAAAACATAATGAAAATTTTCGAAGCCTTATGTTGTCTGGTTATTGCCGGGAAATTTATTTGCTTTTTTTCGTTATGAACACACAGGAAAAGTAAACTCTGGTGTAAAAATTCTTATCTGTTATTATTGATAATATATATATATATATATATATATATATATATATATATATATATATATAATCATATCATACCATACAAGGCAGTATAACCACTAAAACACAAGGGGCCACTGACTGTGGAAGTATTAAAAAATAGAAAAACATTATCAAGGAACGAGAACAATAGAAGAGTCATCAAGTGGACAGCAGATAATGATTGACATTGTACTGAAGATCAAAGTTAGCTGGAAAGTATGGAGTCGGAAAGAAAGTTCCACAAGTGTGAAGAGCAAGGAAAGAACGTGTTAGCAGGGAACTTATGGTTACATCTAGTCAATTCTACTCTGAATTAATGAGACCTTGCAAGTCTAGGTACCATAGCAAAGAGTTTATCCGAATATTTACCATGAAAGTATTTATAGAAAAGGCACAGGGAAACTATATTACGGTGGCGAGAAAGTGACTGAACCTGAGACGCCAGTTCAAGACCAATAATATTGCTAATTCTTCTTTAGATTTTATCAAGAATCTCTAGAAATACAACAGGAGGTCCGGACTCTATGTAGCAACAATATTCAAGATATGGACGAATGTCAGATTTATATGTAACATTGATTCAGTAAGAGAAAAGTTTATCACGAAACAGTGAACCAACTTTCTTAGTAGCAGACCTTCTTTTCACTTCATGTCAGCCGAGAATGTAAACCCGAGAAAGCGTAACGAGTCATTCTCATGGAGGTTAGTATCAGCCATGATTATGGGAGGTAGGAAGGTGTCTTTCAAGTGATTGATAGTGTGAAGATTCGTTCTGGAGGCGTTAAAATCAACAAGCTATTCATTGTCCCAGTTAATTCTTGAGATCTGCTGCCAATTCGACCTTATCGAACTGATCAAACTATTTGATGTTATCACGTGAACTGAATAATGAAATAATATTTAAACCATTTATCTACTCCTCTCTTTTTTTCTACTTAGAGAATTTGAACTAGCTTCACTGTTTTTGTTTCTGCATAAGTAAGGTTTTGTATTTTATTCAAAAACAGAAACAAAAAAGAAAGCGTGGCACTAAGGACATTTCTCAAAGACTCACTCTGATCACATTTTAAAATAAACAGCGCATCAAAGAATTAACTGAAATGTAGTTGTAAAAGATTTAAAGAACATTGAAGAGAAAAGCGAATTCTGACTTTCAAAGTAGTTTAATCATAATCTACTTTCTCGGTGCATCCGTAAGGCAATATAAATGCAAAATTCGACTCTTGTAAAAACTACGTTTTAAATGATGTTGTACACTACACTAGATCAGGACATTAGCACATCAAACTATTTATAATATAATTTATAATAATTTATAATTATATAATGCAAGAAAAACCCATGAAAATATCACTGTTTTGATATTTGAATTTTCTCATGAATCTTGATTCTTAAGTTAATTATTGAATAAGCTCATGGCGAGTTCTACAATAAAATATCAGTAGAAATTCCCATATAGCATCGTTAATTATTCGAGCTTATCAACTTTAATAAAATATTGCAATAACTATAATAAATATGAATGCTGGTCATTGTTTTAAAAAGTAAGGGGGTACAAATGAAAAGATGTGAAATTGACAACTTTTCCATTTGATTGAAACAGACATTAAACATTTCTATCTTCCCTCTTTCTTTCTTTCTTTCTTTCTTTCTTTCTTTCTTTCGCTGAAGTCAAGTAGTGTCTCTGGTATATCTTTTCTGTTTTTCCACGCGATCAAAACGGAATAGTCCATTATTTATGAGGCATTGACAGGGCGCAACAGTCGCGCTAACTAAGGGATGAAGAAGCGGAATTATAATAAAATAATACAAATTACAATATAAATTGTAATAATATATAATTATAATAATATAATATTTATTATAATATTAACATTGTTTTTACTTTATCTGGAAATTTAAAAAAATGAATGGACTCATATAGTTGTCTGATTTTACGGGTACGTAAATTTACGAACTAAAATTTTATATAATAAAAGTAAGTGTTTAAAATGATGTGACAGTTATTTGATATACTTTTTTGTGTATGTTAAATTAAAAAGTAACTCTATTTCGTTATGTAAAACCTTTCGTAAACCTTTTTCGTCTGAGTTTTGTTGTATAAAATAAATGACTGAAACTAAAAGTTGTACATGAATAACTTTCTATACTTGCTTATGTTGATGTTCCTTATATTTTTAGAATTTTGAATAAAATTAATCTGAAATCACTGAAGCAAAAAGACAAACCCGTCAACTTAAAGCTGAAATGAGATGAAATTTAAACCTCGTGGGAATCTGACAAAACCAGACAACAAAATAGCTCGCTTTCCGCTCACATAAACTATAAAAGACGCTTAGGTATAACATCGAAACCCTTAAAAATAAAAGTGTAAGATTAGAATTCTATGATAAACTCGATTCCAAATTGATATCCCTAAATAATGACCAAAGCAACAGAGAAATTAAATGATATTATCATATATTCATTAGCAGAAGCATGTGAGATAATTCCACGAATAGCAAGACGGGAAATTATACTTCAGTGGCACGACAATCCTGAATTGAAAATATTGATACAAGAAAAAAACAAAGAAAATAGGAAGAAAAAAAGGAACGGAAACTACTAAACAATTAACAAAGCTTGAAAGTATGGAGCCGGAAGGGAGTTCTAAACTTCATAAGGAGTACCACAAGAAGGAAAATAAGAGTCCCAATCTATTTAATATTTTCTTAAACGATGCCCTGCGCATATACAAGTACACAGATGTGAAAAGATGGGCACTGATCATTGAAACATTCCATACGACACCCCAAACGAATGCTCTGAGGAACCCATACCTCCGAAAAATTGGAAACCAAATTAATGAAGTCATGCAGCAAGGACAATGTGTTGAAATGGGGAGAAAAGTGATAAGTCACGATAACAAAATCAACGCAAAGAAATGTCCTGATTTCAAAAAACACTTTTTATTACATTTCAACGCTGACTACACTAAACTAAAGAAGCGTACAGGAATAGGACATATATTGATATATATCCAATCCTTACAAAGTCCGTCTCTAAACATAAACAATAACGAACCTACTGATGAGGGAATGATGAAAGCTATAAAATACTAAATAATAATAAAACATCACTTGATATTGAAACTGAACTTTAGAAAATAGATGACCTTCTGTCCGAATTCAGTTTCTCAATTTCATGAAGGAAGTCTGGAATTAAAAACATATTCCATAAACCTGGGGTTTATCGCACATTAATGCACTATAGAAACAAAAAGGTAGTTCTCAAGATTCAAACGCATACTGACATTTATTTACTAGGCGCTGATCGTTTTATGAAATTCAACTCCCCACAATCCAACTTTGTTATCGTTCTGGTCAGGAGTGTAATGATGGCATATATGCCATTAAACAACTCCTGGTGATTGCAAACAACTCCAATTGTATATCTGCTATATCGACCTCAGAGTAGAATATGACCACATCAATACAGATCTCCTTTTTCCGTCATTAGAAATCGCCTTCCAAACTCTAACTCCACTGAATACTTCAATCTAATAGACGAACTATATCATTTCATAAAATGGTACATGTCTGGCGAGGACCCCAGTACGGAAACATTCTAAACCTCATCAGGAGTAGGACAAGGAGGAAAATGTTCATATACAAGCACACAGATGTGAAAAATGGGCACTGGTCATTGAAGCATTCCATACCACAAACAAATAAACTAATAGAAAGCAGCGATTCTGAAGCCAGTGTACCGATAATGAGGCGGGGCTGAGTTGATAAATATCTGCCAGCTTGATACAACTACTTTCTCGGATTAATGGTTAAAATAGCTTCGAGTGAATGAATCGTGTAAGTCGTAGCGAGGACCACCCTTCGTCGAACTTTGTGGACTAGCGCTACAGAAGAAATAATTGTACCAAGTAACAGAAACCACACCACTTGATGACTTTCAAAAACAGCAACAGCTAAAACGGCTAGCACATGTAACTCGAAAAGAAAATAATGACATGTGAAGTTGTTGACATTCCACACTAGTTCCAATAAAAGTTTAGGAAGGCAACCCCAATCAATACTTGAAAGAACAATTACAGCTGATAGACTTGAGAAACCTATTTTCATGAAAAATTGCTTTTAGTGAAACATTTTATAAATATCAACCAAAAGTAGCACTGGCTGATTTGTCAATGAATGTCAAATGTTTCCTTATAAAGAAACAGCTAATATTAACATTTTAATTGATCACCATTTTAATTGAGAAATAATGATATTTATTCTGAAAAATAATAGACAATAATCAATGATTACCCGATGTAACATCGGCCTGAAGACAACCAACAATAAACTCCGGTGACATGTGATACGAAGAAAAAAAAACAGATAATTGTATGAATAAATTATGAAATCATGGCAAACTTCTCAGAATTTCAAACAGCACCCATAAAATCGAGATAAAATGTAGTTTTTGTAAACATGTACTCAATTTTCTACTAGAATTTGTTGTCTTAAAGGTGGGATAACTGTGTCTTTTATAAAAGTGTTAACGTTAACCAAAAAGAGTAATAGGGACGGGACAGAAACGAGAAAAATAACCTCTGCTTTCATAGCTTGGATGTGTTCGACATGCTGCGTATTTGATTTCCGCACTTAAAAATCCCAATAGTTATTCTACATATAGACGTACGAGTACACTCGTGCACTCACATATACAGACATGCACAGAAACGCAGATACGTGCGTGCACAGACATACACGCACACATGCACAATTGGGGAAAAACAGGGACACTTATACGCGTTCTTGGATAGACAAAAACTAATGACTTATGACAGAAACGGCGGTCTTTAACCGCTGGCTCATTCCAGTTGAATGGAAATCGTTTTTAGCGTAACCTAAGTATGTCATACCTTGAATTTCACACGTGATTCGCTTTAACAGTAAGCAAGATAAACCCGAAAATAAAATAAAAACTTTATTTCAAAAACTGTTGACTACTTTTATTTTGCTTCAAATTTTAAATACGTTTTTCATTTATTGCTTGTTTTTTTTGTTTTTTTTTATTTTGATGTTGGTGAAAATCATAACATTTTCATGCCTAATTCGTCGATGTTTACAATACAAGCTAATCGTAGTCAACGACATGGTGAACGCAAGAAAATATGAGAGCACAAAGCAAGAAAATATGAGAGCACCAAACGAATTAATTGGCAAATCGGCTGAATTAGAGACAAAAGTTTAAAGAGGCATACGCGCGTTTGTGACACGTTTATTCTATGGAACAGATAGTTGTTCCGAAAAGTGACAATTATTATTATTATTATTATTATTATTATTATTATTATTATTATTATTATTATTATTATTATTTCCTTTAAGTTTTGTTGTATACTCATTTCCTTCCAGTTCACAACCGGAGACCTAAGGTCAGAAACGGCATCATGATATTTTTTACTGAGAATTTTTGAAAAAAAAAGAAAAAATGACAACACACATTTTACATAGATAAATCCATTCGTAAGGTGTGAGATGTATTTGTGAGTACAACGTTTTGTATTTCTTTAAGGCATGTACCACCAGGGATCCCTTCATTGAGTCTATCGGAACGTTTTGTAATCAAACCGTGGGCTCCAACTACAACTGGAATTATTGATGTTATCATGTATCACATTTTTTAGATTTCCACTTCAAGATCCTTGTATTTTGATAGATTTTTTTTTGAAGATCTTCAAAGATACATAATGATTTGCAAGGACTGCCATGTCAATAAGGAAGCACATTCTGTTTTTGTGGTCTTTGATCACAACGACTTTGATTCTTCTGTCCGTGTGTATTGTAAAGTCCCATTAAATTCTTACAGGTTCTATCTGTAACCGGGACTGGTTGGTGCTCATACCAGTTTCTTACAGTTTCCTTCCCGTAAAATTTTCAGTTTTGTCAGTGCATATATTGACCCATTCTTTCATACCGAGTTTTATATTCAGTGGATGTTATACTGTGCAACCTAACTAATAGTTTCTGGATTTTTATTACAGAATCTGCATTTCGGGTTAACATTATTTTTCAGTATGTGTGCTTGGTAATTTCTATTTAGCAAGCACTGGTCCTGTGCAGCTTTTAACCCTTCACTACGTAACCACTGATGGATACGGGATTTGTCTACATCAGCTTGTTTGGTACGTGCATAGTATTAACTATGAAAAGGCTTATCTTGCCATCGTTTCTGCATTTGGTCCATTGCATTTGATTTCTTTTTTTAGGTTGTTTGCCGCTGTATTATGGTTTACCTGCACTTCTTCACCCAATTGAAATTGTCTTTTGAATTTCTTCGCTTTCTTCATTACTGAATAAGGTTTCTTATTACTTTCATGTTCTTTGACACAGATCAACATCCAGTTTTCTGTAGTTTTGTAAGAGCGTTCTTGTTGAACTAATCCCCTGTCTTCTTGGGATTTGGACACATAGACACGATCAACATCAGCGGTGACAAGTGAAAAGTTTTCTCGTTTTTGACATTCATTCGCTTACTGTCAGCTATGGTCCAGTTAAGAGCGTTGAAACTGTATTGCACCACAGGGACAGCCAAAGTGTTTATGGCTGATATCCTGTTTTGTGAATTTAACTCGGTATTTAATACCAGACGCACACGCATGTAGTATTTTTTATTACTTTCTCTCCTTCATTTGGATATGATCCTTCGCTGACTCCTTGGTATTTATAGGATTCTTGTTTCATCTTTGTGACCAAATTTAGATCTACTGAGTGTTTTTCTGTAATTCTCCCTTTCTTGAATGTTATCATTGAAACATTTTATAGTATTGAGAATACCCTTTAACTCATCGTTGTCTTTTGCAAAGAGTTTAGTATCATCCATATAGAATAGGTGATTAAACACTTTCTTTTTTACTTTGTTCTATACTTATTACTGTTTACTTCATATGAAACGGGGGGGGGATTAAGTTAAAAAAAGAACAGAAGAGGCAACAGGGCGTCTCAATGAGATTCCTCGTCGGATATTCAAGCGAGTGAAAGTGACAATGCCTTTAGTGTGATTTAAGTATAATGCTGTTTTTTACAGTCCCATGCTATATTTAAAGAAATTTACTATCACGTCGGAGACTTTACACATTTCAGAAACCTTAAATATCCAAGGATGTGGTACACAAAGGCTTTATGATAATCTATCCAAGCTGTGCTGAAATGTCTACCTTTTTTTCCTGCAATTTTCCAGGATCATTTTATTTATCAGTAATTGACTTTTGCAATCATATGAACTTCTTCGACATTCCTTCTGTTCCACAGGAAGAATGTTGTTTTAATCGAGAAAAGAGTAAGTACAGTTCATCAGGGCAGATACAATCAATTTATATATAGTGGACAAACATGTTATTGACATATGATTTTTTTGATTTTTGTTTCACCCGTTTTTGGTACGAGATATGTAATACCTTCTGTGATCCATTCTGGAATTTCATTTGGGTGATTAATTGGTATTGATAAATTTTTCACAAGAGCTTTATGGATTTATGAGAGATTATAGAGTCAAAAGTTGTCATTTCCTGGGGTTTTTCATTTTTGGAATTTTGTTAGAGGTTGCCTTACATTATTCTTGGTTGTATTTTTCTATTCTTGTACAGATTTATCATTCATTCTTTCTTGTTAACGTTTGATCTACTCTGCATTGAGATTATATTTCCATGAGTTGCTCCAAATATTCTCCCAAATCTTTTGCGCT
The DNA here is from genome assembly GCA_964036315.1 of Acanthosepion esculentum. NCBI lineage: Eukaryota > Metazoa > Mollusca > Cephalopoda > Sepiida > Sepiidae > Acanthosepion > Acanthosepion esculentum. The sequence continues at coordinate 76,953,963 of OZ038487.1, read as the reverse complement.
TCTTCATTAAGTGGTGGCTTTTTGATTTCTATAACTTCCTTTCCAGTTTCCCAGTAAAACCTCTTGAGATTCATTTGAAATATCTCATATTGTAGACAGAACCTACAAAACTTTTCATATCGTCTTGTTCTCTCTGCCTTTAATTGCGGTTTCGGTTTAAGTATTTCTTTGGTGGAATTTCATTTACTTCTTTAATTTTATATTTTCGCTTGATATTCCTGCTTTTCTGTGTTGAAACATTTGAATTTCATGAAATCTCATATAGTATCGATAATTCACATCTGATTTCCACAATTAATTTTCCTCCCAAGCGAGCTCCTTTTGTCTGTTCTTTGATCTTTTCTTTGTCTAGATATTAAGTCTTCCAGTAGCTGCTAATGTTGTTGCATATAGAACATTATTTTCTTCTCTGATTTTCCCACTGGTTTCAACGTTTGCAATGCAGCGTTATATATTTGCATAAAATATGTTTATCGGATTTTGTCATATGAATTTTTGGAAATGGGTCTCTTTTGGACATTTGTGTGCAAGTACTTATTATTTTAATGGTGTAGTTTTTCGCTTCAGTGATTTCAACTTTGTTGTATTCAAGGAAATCTGCCCTCGTGTTGTCTGATTCATCTTTATTATTATTATTGTTATTAAACAAAATGATTGACGTAACTCTCGTAATACCTGGCAACACTAACAAAAGAGGACAATTTAAAAAAAAGAAAAGGAAAAGATACAATATTTAATAATATTTCGACAGAATGTCTGTCTTCTTCGTTATGTTAAAAAATGCATACTAGAATAAGAACTATTTTAAAATACAAGTCTTTGTACAAACGTCGCTTGTCTTGAGAAAAACGGTTGTACTGGCAATAAACGTGACAAAGCGAATGAAACGCAGCCAGCGTGAATGAAACGCAACTTATATGTGAGTATCATAATGGGGAACGTAATTATTATCATACATCCTCACGCAACACTTCTAGTGGTTATCACCGGAGAGGGACGACTATTCTGCTTAGTACTTCAGACCTATCCTCAACAGTCTAACATTCTTCAACATTATTATTATTATTATTTTATTTCGATTTCTGCTATGGTCACACTACCTACCAAGTCTGCGGGAAAACCTAAGGCAGGTAGTGGTGTGTTGTTATGGCTACATTTCATAATTTGTTTTTCTAATTCCCATAACATCACTCGCGTTACACTGACAAAGTTCTTCTTAGTATGTGGGCTGTACTTATTAAGGCAATTTTTGTATTTCTCTTAAGCTCAGATTTCCAGGGATTTTTTCAATGTGTTGTGTTCCATTTTTATCATTCCAAGCGCACCTGTTATGACTAGTAGTATTCTTGTTTTGAATTTCCACATTTATTTCGATTTCTAGGTCTTTATACTTCGGTAGTTTTACAAATTCCTTGGTTGCTATATTACAGTCCGCTAGGACAAGTCATATCAATTGGTAGGCAATTTTTTTCTTTTAGGTTTTTGACAATTATGTCCGACCTATTTCTTTCAATCTTCCTGTCTGTAAAGATGGTGTAATCCCATAGAATTGTGATGTCTGCTGTTTCTGTAACCAGTGCTGGGTGATGTTCATACAAATGTTTATTAACATCTTATCCAAAGTGTTTGCACATTGTCTTGTATAATTATTGCTCCATTCTATCGTGACTATTTTTATATTCATGTGGCGCAAGTATAGAACATCTTGAGATTAGATGGTCTATGGTTTTCTGATATTTGTCACAGAACCTACAATTTGGATTCACACAATTATTTATGATATTTGCCTGAAAGTTTCTAGTGAAAAGACTCTGGTCTTGCGCTAGAACAATAAAGCCTTCCATCGATGAGTGTTAACTTTGTCAATATCGGCTTTATTAGCACATTCTGGATATTGGCCATGTAGAGGGTTGGCTTGTCAGCGTTGTTTCATGTGTTCAAGAACTTTATACTTGGCTTTCTTTTTCATAATTTTGGTTGCAACAGTTGGTTCTTGGGTTCTGTTTTCGTTTTCTACAGAATCTATTAAACGTAAATCTCGTTTGTATTTACAGCTTTCTGTCAAGATTCAATATTTTTTTCTTTCTGTTTTCGTGTTGTTTGACTAATTGTATCATTCAGTCCTTTGTTGTTTCCATGTATGTTAGTAAGCCAATAGTTGTTGTCTTGTATGACAATTCTAGCTGAATAAGACCTCCTCTAACTTCTTTACAGGATATGTATAGATGGTCTGAATCACCCTTTGGATGATGCATGCTATGCTTAGAAAGAAGCTTTCTAGTCTTAAAATCCATTCGTTTAATATTAGTGTTCAGTTCATTTCTTCTCCCGCATGTTTTTTCGTTTTCAACCGAAGATCTTGCATTCTGGTGACTTCAATCCAGAGTTCAGTGTACGTTTTAAGCTTTCCAATGTCTTTGATCTTAATATTATAGTCACCAGAGACATCGATAGGAAGACATTATTATTATTATTATTTCTTTGGGTTTCTGTTGTATACGCATTTCCTTCCGGGTCCCGACCAGAGACCTAAGGTTAGAAATGGCTTCATGACATAAAAAACAAGAAAACAAAAACTAAGAACACACATATCTTACATAGAAAAATCTCTTTGTAGTGTGTGAACTGTACTTGTAAGTACATTTTTTTGTATTTCTTTAAGGCATGGCCTAACAGGAATCCCTTCAATGAGTCTAACGGAACCTTTTCCAAGAAATCCGTGGGATCCAACTACAACTGGAAGATGTTCTAAACATATCTTCATGTGCCACATTTTTAAGACTTTTATTTCAAGATTCTTGTATTTTGATAGTTTTTTGAAGATCTTCAAAGATGCATTACGATCTGAAGAAAGCTCATTCTGTTCCTGTGGTTTTTGACCACGATGTTTGGGCGATTAGCATTGATTGTTCTGTTTGTGTGTATTCTAAAGTCCCATAAATTGTTTATTATTATTATTATTATTATTATTATTATTATTATTATTATTATTTTTATTATTATTATTCAGTCATTGAATTTTCTCATCAATAGCAACTATTCGATTACATTGGAAACTGAATGACTGAATTGGTACTCTCTATAATATTCTATTACTTTGCAGTCCCTTGATGATATCCATTCTTATTTAGATTTCCAGTTATCAAATTATTTCAGTTGGCATTTGTTGATTGTTCCCAGTGTTCTGATATCGATGGGAACAACTCATATTTTGTAATTTCTTCAGTACGATTGCAAGGTCAAGATACTCAGCTAGTTTTTCGCCTTTAACAGTTTTTAACTGACACGATGTTTTTTTTTGTTGTTGTTTTTTTGTTTTTTGTATTAGATATGAACTTCTGGGTGATTAGGTGATTCGACTGAATCCCACAGGACTTTTGTGTTTTTAATTCTCCAAAATGAATTCTGGTTTGTGTATACAACATTGTTCTCCATTATTATTATTAGTATTATTATTCATGATAATAATAATCTCGTCTGCTCATCAAATTTATTTTAACAACAACGTTTATAGAGATTCTACCGTTCCCCAAATTATATTGTATACGGTTATTTCCTAACCCTGGTCATCAAAAACTAGCAGTTGATGATCCCAACGCTTCGCAAACTAAATGCTCCAATCGTCGGTGTAACGCGTTCATAGCCTAACACATTTATTAAATGAATTTTAATCTGAAAGTTTTACTTTTTCATTTTCCAGCTCCATTGAGAGTTTCTATCCCCTTATATGTCCATACAAATCTAATTCCAGGCTTAAACTTAAATTCACCTGCTTCATTGTTAGAGATTATTTCTGTCACCACTAAATCTCAAAGAATGTCCTTGTGATAATGTTATAGTGGAACAACCTGGCACACCCCGACATGGATTGGTCAGTCTATAAAAGACTGACGAGCTATTGAAGAAGGAGGAAAGTGAGACAGACAGAGAGAGCGAAGGCGACCCTTACGAACCTCCGTGACTTATCTCCTGTTTTCCTTAGTATTACGAACTCTTGCTCATTTGTACTTTACGTACAATAAACCATTATTATTTGTTACCTGATTTCTTGTTATTGTAACCTTTCCACTCGGGATTACTTTGTTGTTTATATCGTATAATCCACGATATAACAGTTAGTAACGTCAATGACTACATTTATTGACAAATATTTACTCAAAGCTGTATGCATTGTAAAACTTCTTCATCTGCTATTTGCATTCTTTTTTACTAAAACTTAAAAATCTTTAAAGCTTACCATTCTCTGTTGATGGATACGTGTGCTTTTCTGAGTATTTTAGGCTTTGTTATTTTCAGTTTGTTGTGCGCGTACATTTTGCAAGCTGGTATGACGCAGCCTTCCCACATCGAAAATCGTTGGAGTGGAAGTCCCTACTCGACATGGGGTTGTCAAAGAGTTGCAAAAACAAAATCTACCACAACAAAAAGTAGGTCATGCGGACAGAATACGATAAAGACGCGCGAAACTGGATATATTCGACTTCGACTCGAATTGGTTGATCTCACGTTTAAAAATAATAAATAATAGAATATTCGCTGCAATACTTAACTTGACTTATCTAAAAACTATTTAACATTTCATTAAACACACACACACACACACACACACACACACACACATATATATATATATATATGCCATTTATTTGTTTAAACGTTATTTTTAATGGGACCATCTCAAATATGAGTATCCATTAAAAATAACGTTTAAACAAATAAATGAAAAATTCATTTCTTTTATATATATATATATATATATATATATATATATATATATATATATATACAAGAAAGAGTGTCTTTAACATCAACATCTAGATAGATATTGAAGCATATCAGATAATGTCGTCGCTTATTATATATTTTATAGTTTAATTCCATAAGATCAGTAATTCAGTTTATCTATAAAAAATACTGTTACTGTGTAAAAATCAGTTTGAAAGCCCGAGATAAAGGATCTTCAGAATACTTCCATGAAAAACTAACCCACTTGGTTAAGATTGTAATATTTAAACTTACCTGTCTTGCTCACATGAAGAAAATTAAGCACTCGCAATCTACTTTTAAACGATTGGCTTGAAACAAAAGTTCGTAGCGTTTTTCAAAACGTGACTTCCCTTCACTCCTGAATGACATGTATGACATCTATAAATATTCTGAACTATGGCATTTCAACGCATATTTCTATATAATTCATGGATGGAATTTGAATTTTAAATGTTTTTGCGTTAAAAGTGAAAATGGAAGAAAATTACTTGCATACCTTTTTTATTTCCTGAATGAAAAGAAAAAAGAGCAAAAAGTATATTTGTTATTTATAGAAATGGTACCATAGCTGTGAGTAAGTGGTTTGCTAGATTAAGAAGTTGAAATTTCGACGTGAAATACCGAGTATCTTCCAACAGACTCGTTAGAGATTACTTATTGATGATGACCAAATGAAAAGACTGATTAAAGATAAACCAGGTCCTACAATACGAAACAGCCACCAACATTAGCAAAGATTATTTTAGGGTAGTATAGCACAAGTTTTTCTTACCATTGATATCATCATTTAAATTGTTCCGTTATTTCAATCTAATACATCGGTGGCTCGAGAGAAAATTCTGCTTTTGAATTTCTATTTCATACAATTTAAATGAATGTTTTACATGTATGAGTTTAGATATATTTCGAAAGTTTCAGCTACCTTCCACCAAAATTTTGGATTGTGTATTTTGTTTCAGCAATATGCAATCGACCAACGGCAGTTTATTAAAAGTACGGTTTCACTTTCAAGCGAAATAGCAAAGTTATGAAAACGAAGAGATTTCATGTTCACAATAAAACTTCAGGTGAGAATATTTTTATAAGGAAAATGCCGCAAAGAAGACATTGATTTAAAACCAGACAAACATATGGTCTTCGTTGGGTACAGCCTGAAACATTTAAAATCTTGATACATAAGCAGTAAATATTCAATTTACACTGCCTAATATTTCAGGAAATCTGCTTTTTCTTTCTTACGCCATGTTCTTTCAGGACGTGTGCGATCATGGCTCTCCACATCTTCTTGCTTTAATTAAATCTTACCTTTTTACTACTTACCTTTGTTTTTGTTCTGCTATTTGTTCATTCAGAATCTTCAAGTAGGTTATTCACTGCTAACCCCGCTTCTTTTGCTTTCAATGTACCCTGTGATGTCGAAATTCTTCAAGCCTTCCTTTCTCATGTTATATCCCAAAATATTCCAGCTTTCTCTTTCTGATTTTTAGCAGCAATTTCCTTGAAGTTTCTATTCTCCTTCACAATTCTTCATTTCTCAAATTTCAGCAAGTATAGAAATATATCGGTTCCAAGACTGTGAAAGATTAAAGAGAAAGTGTTAGGTGAAAGTGTTAAAGGTTTGCCGGTTCAATCCATTTCCTAAAATCTGACCAAATTGCCAAATATCATTTCTTTTTACTTTGAAAGGCTTCTTGATCGGAATGAGAAATTTTCAGCACTTTCTTAATAAAACTTTGCCTTACTCATTTATATTCATAGACATGGTAAATTACAAAAAACATTTTGTAACTGATACGTATGTGTTGTTAAATAGAAGATTAGGAATTTTGGATATATACAGATGACCATTAAAAAAGTTGTAGCATCAGTCATCAGCATTACAAACCAAATGCAAACCTTGATGACTGAGGATATTAGACTAGCATGCATTTTTCATGTTTGGTCAAGAATACAAGTAACTGTTTCTTTTGAAAAATAAATCTGTTTTTAGTATAAACTAAATTGGGTTTTCAGGGACTGATGTTGATTTTTTTGTTTTTTACTTTTTTTTTTTAATTGTTTCACTCCAAGCAAGGTAACAAAGCCATTAAGATGCAGGGCTGGATACTCAGTGTGAAAGAATCTAAGAAAAAGAAAAACATTATTAAGACGCGAGGGCAATAACAGAACAGAAATTAAAATGACAATTGATTGATAATAATGATTGATATTGCATTTAAATTTTTGAAAATCAAACCGGAAACCAAGAAACTGAAAGAGAGTTCCACAGGCGATAAGTGCGATAAAAGAAACTTACAGTTAAAAAGATGAGATCTTCCAGCCAACCCAGTCAATTCATTGCTGTAATGAGTGTTTCAAAGGACACGGAACGTAGCGAAACGATTTTTAAATACCAGCAAATTCATTTAAATTAAAATTCTAGAATTTTGTATATTTTATGACAGTATCTGTCATAAATGCTTTTCTACAGCGCATGTGACAGTTATGGTCTGGTTACCAGAATATCTTATATCAACAATAAGAAAAGCTGATCTTGTTGATGAACATCTAAAAGGGAATATTTAAGCGCATTGCATGGCAGCTGTGATGGTATCTGAGTAATTCGTTTTACAAAAATGTTCGTTACGTGGTTATTTCTAGCTGCAAATGATTGTCACATGGATACAGAATATGGAAACCATATTTTATAACCTGCTTTTGACCATCATCAAGAAATGATTGACAAAATGCCGAAATAATTTCGTTAACCGTTAACAGACTTTTTAATAAAAACTCGTTACTGAATATGAGTTAAAGAAATCTCCGAAATATTTAGTTTAGGCTTCACCATTTCTGCTGCGTTAGTTACATCCGTAGGAGGAACTGGAAAACAAAAATATTATTTTAGTTCTAAAATAGTAAATTATTTTTCACCACATCAGTCGATTAGTCGTGTACTTGAAAAATATGATTATCCTTTCTATACAGGAAACATTCAACATTCACTGACTGAACAGTTAGCATTACTGTCAGTTGGTATTTATAAACTATTTCTCAAGTCAGCCTTTTCCAGTATTGATGGGAGTTTTCTTCCTAAACTTTTGTTTATAATAGTGTGGATAGCCGATATGTTCATTATATCATTATTTTTCTACTCCTTTTAGTTGCTACTGCAGTTGGAAGTCTTCAAATGCTGTGGTCTTTGTGATTCTGTCGTACCAGTCTATAACATCTGACGAAGGATACAACCAAAAAGATAATCAGTCAGTCAGTTAAGTGCAATACGTGATACACGGTCGCGCGATCACATCTCTTTCGATTCATGACTAGGCATAAGATGTTCTCGAAAGAGTTTGCCATTTCTTTCTGCGATAGAGTGGTTGCCAACCAAGGCTATAGGACTCAGTCTGTTTTGCTATTCAACAGATAGCTAAGGGATAGAAGTGGATTCATACCGTTCTCAAGAGTATTTGCGCATAAGTGATTATAATGAACCTGACTGGAATTCAAAGTCGGCTCTTTGATTTCTCCTTCCGAGCTGTTTTTGAGCTGTAAAACAGTTTTATGTAGCTTACTGTTTAGTCATATCTGAAAGAGTTGGACGCTATACATGACATCCATATGGGAACCTAGATCTGATAAGGTTATTTAAGAACATGACTCGAGTTATAAGGTTAATGTTTTGGTTTCGTCAAATCTTACTGTGTTGGACAAAAATACCCGGGGTGCAACCTATGTCCAATTATTTCCTGTATCAATAGTATGCAAAAACTAGCAGAATTTTCTCATGCAGAAAATGACACCATTAAATTAATCAGAATGATATTGCTGTCACCCTAAAATTGATAATTTGCATTTTTACTCAGCAAACAGTAAAAGTATCTGATGGATTAATTCTTCTGAGAGTGCAACATTAAAGAAAGTTTTAAGTGGTAGTTGTCGCTAAGCATTTTGTGAAGTGAAACGTGCTTAGTCATAGAAAAGAAAGAAAGAAAGAAAGAAAGAAAGAAAGAAAGAAAATGAGGAGACTGGGGCGAAGGAGAGCGGAGAAGAAAATTGTCAGCACACAAAAGAGAAAAGTAAATGCGAGGAAGAAAAAGAAAAATGAAGATAAAAAGAAAGATGTGATAGACAAAGTTGGAAAAATAATATGATACGAAAAAAATGGAAGAAAAATCCTGGTGAAATAGATGAATGAAAAAAAGAAAAAAAAAGAAAAGAAAGTGAAAGGAGAAAGAAGTGAAAGGAGAAAGAAGTGAAAAGAGAGAGAGAGGAATAGGAAGAGGCTGAAAGCGCAAACCAGCAACAAATACGCCCATCTCTTAACCAGGATGACCTGTCGACAGGATCTCTCGAAAGACGTAGATAAAACAGGCAGATTGTCTCAGCGGGTGAAGGGAGCGCTTTGTTATCGTTAGACAAGCACCAGTAGTTTGACTGGGTTGGGACGGGAACGGCAAGGGTCACATCAAGACCTGCTGCCGAGCGGGGTGACTATTCATTCTCATTACTTACTTGACAGACGGACTGCTAACCAACACGATATCCCATCCATCATACCCATCATCACCCATAATGGCCTTATTATGTCTATCCAAAATTTCATCTCAACACGACATCACTCAGTTGTTTTCTTTCTAGCCCAGAAAACAAACCTAGTCAGGTATACACTACTTCTATTTCATTGCATAATGCCAACCTGTTGCTGATTTGAAATTTATTGCTTTTGAATAGTATTCGAGAAATTTGTTTCATCATGTCTCTCCACAACTTCCTTTTCTTTAATATATGAGAATTGGGAATTGTTCTTGGGAAAGGCAGTGGAAAGGTTTTCCGTTGCCTTCTTCACGTTTGAATTTAATGTTGTACTTCTCCTAGACTGCTTACCAACCAAGGATAGAGAACTAACTCTGCTTTGCTATTTAACGCATAATTGGGATAATAGATAATACAGATTGAGAATCCTTTATCCAAAATTCTTGGGACTAGAAGTACTTCGGTTTTCAGACTTTTTCAGATTTGGGAATACAGACTATTTAATTTGTATATAGCATCAATAAAACGGGGGTAGCTTAAGAATGGGACCCAAACATAAACAAAATATCCCTTTACATTTCATATCACAGCTTATACATACACTCTGAAAATGTGTGTACATCCAGATACAGGTAATTACGCTAGTTATATAATGCTCACAAAGATTTTTTAAAGCGGCTAAAATTAAGATTCAACGTAAAAATAATGTGTTGTATTTTTTGCATGTGTCGAAATAAACATGATCACTACTTATAAAAAATATATATATAAATGCAACACCAAACACTGCTCCTACAACAGCTGTGAGAAACTGGAGGGAGAGGATACATCATTGATGACATCACTGTGAGTATGAGAAGGAAAATTCGGTAAGCTATCAGTCTCTCCAAATGATGTCGTGTTTTGATTAAAATGTCACAATACATACAGGTACAGTATTTGTATAAAAACAAAATATAGATTTGATTACAATTAAATGTAATGAAAACTGAAGAAAGTCAGTATTTTATTTGTAACGCTGCAACGCAATAATCATATTACGGGTAGCCATGTTGCTTTCTGAAATTTTCCATTTGTGGCGAGTCGTGTTATCACCTGAAAAACTTTCGGATTTTGGAGGTTTTCGGATTTGGGATAAAGGATACTCAACCTGTATCAACATTAAATTACATTTGTTTTTGACTTCCAAAATATCATCAGAAATAGTTTATTTTTTATTACCAGCGTTCAAATTACTGTTAATTAATATATTACAGGCTCTTTTATCGTCATTACATTCAGTAATTTGTTAATTTTTTATAGCTCTTATTTAGTTTCTTCACATCATAATAAAAACTGTTCAACAAATACGCAAAAATGACTGGGATACTAGTTTTTTAAGTCTACATTTAAAGTGTTTTCTTTTGGAGACAGACGAAATGACACACATGAGCTAGCAACCGTGTCTGGTGTTATGAATAAAGTAATTGTGGACAGGCATTCACGACTAGTAAAAGCTTAAATTTCGCTATTAATTTGTTTTTCATATTTGCTTAATGCACCGCTGAAATTATTAAAAAGTAATAAATAAAAACACTACGCTCTATAATTTTTCTCAAGTATATTCATCTTAAACGAGAAGTTGTCGTCGCGTCTTTTTTCAGTTTAAATGTAAAAAATGTTCTTGTAAGTAATGTAGTTATTGACTTAAAAATTATATATGTAATCATTTCATCTAAAACTGTTTTAGTGAAAAATTCAACATTCAAATACTGATTTCCTCCTTTAAAAATATTTGCTCAGAACGAAATAGATTAAACTGTGAGAATTTTCTTCTCAAAGTAAACACAGACAGAAAAGCAAAAAGGTCTTCTTCAAGACTTCCTAATCAAGTACCGCAATATCTTTGTAGCATAAATCTTTTGAAGATTAGAGTCGTCGTGTTTTCCTTGAATTCTCTCGCTATCGTAGAATTGATATCACATAATGATTTATATCGAAAAGACTTAACAACCAATGACACCGTCGATACCATTTCAGGTTTGATAAATGGCTAAACATTTAATGTGGTGGCTGAATGAAAATTCGGCTGACAAAAATAATTGACCTTATTCCAGAGAAAAAGAATTTTAAATAACGTGGATATAGATTAAATTCTGTCCGTAAATGCGTCAAACCAATTATTGATTAGACCATCTAAACCTGCATTCTCTGAGTTTTTATTTTCAGAATCAGTGTCAGCCTTGGAATCTGAATCAGGTCAAGAGGGTTACACCCAAGAAATGGAAAGAAAATTTGGTTTAATTGAAATACATTCGAAAAAAAGTTTATATCAAAACAGAGGAAAAACTTTTTTTTTTTGCTTATAAGAGTGCTACACACTGTGAAGGTAAAGTTGCTCTAAAAACACCAGGTTGAAGAGGAATTCACTGCAAAGGGAAATGCATTACTAGTCAGTCTAAAGGGGTTTTTTTAATCAGTTCATGCCAAGCAAGATCGCAATGCCACTAAGATGCAAGAGGTTACTCGGAGTGAAAGAAAATGAAAACTTTAGGAGAAAGAACCAAAAACCCGATCTTAAAAAGGCAACAAAGGATAAACCCCTACTCCTTTTCAAAAGGACGGGGAAAGCGTGTCAACCGGGCGATAAGCAAAGTATAAACATACTTATTTCTTATAATTTTCAATATTTTGTATTTGATTACAATACGCTTGAATGTTCTACCATAAGTAATGAAAAGGAAAGATTTATTCGTATGTAATAAAAACATAGGTTCATCTAAGATTTAAAATCATTTATTTGATACAACAAATATATATTTCAATAATTTCCTCCTTTGTCAATGCACTCAATTCAGTGACGAATATTAATCACATAATACAGAGAAAGGTTCAGCGAATAATTTTGCATCAGGTTATTGATCCAATTTCTTAACAATTTAGCGAGACATCGCTTAGATGTGGTACAAGGATGAAAGCACGAAATACCCAATGAGGATCGAACTCTCTCTCTCTCTCTCTCTATATATATATATATATATATATATATATATATATATATATATATATATATATATATATATATATATATATATATATATATATATATATATATATATATATATATATATATATATATATATATATATATATATATATATATATATATATATATATATATATATATATATATATATATATATATAAAGCTAAAATTTTAAAAACAGAGGAACTTAGACGGTGTAATGATTAGCAAGGTTGTCTCGTTAGATTATTTACTACGGTGTAGTGAGTTCGATCCTCATTGGGTATTTCGTGCTTTCATCCTTGTACCACATCTAAGCGATGTCTCGCTAAATTGTTAAGAAATTGGATCAATAACCTGATGCAAAATTATTCGCTGAACCTTTCTCTGTATTATGTGATTAATATATATATATATATATATATATATATATATATATATATACACTTGGTACGTTCCCTTGATTCGCAATCTCATTACATAATTTATCTTTATTTGATTATGCATTCAAAGAAAATCTATTAAACGCCATGATGGCAAACACTGGAAATAAAAAAAACTACACCGATTGACTCTTCCCGTGATGGTTACCGATTAAAAGAATCAAACAATAAATTGGCAATAAAGATTGACAAGTAGTTATCTTCAAAGACCGGCCATAATATCAGTAGTATTTATAAGAACGAAGATAATCTTTATGTCTCACTTGATTTTGTCATAATAGAAATGTTCGGCTAAATACAGTGAAACGTATCAATACTTCATGTATTATTTTAAGATTACTATTATTATGTATTCCCAAAACACGTGCGTATCATAAATTCTGCTCAGTAATTAGAATGTTTATCCATTGATCCTCTTCATTTTCTTTTAATGCAATTATTATAGTAAACTGAAACTATACAGAGGATTTTAAGAACTGTCCAGTGGAATATGAAATCTCATTGAAATTAATTTTTTTTGTTTGTTTATTTCACCAAACATTCTACCTTAATTTGCCATTCCGTGCAGAACTGGTTGCATGTTATAACTTCAACTTTATGCATTTTTTCTAATTCAATCAAAAGTTCCTTTTAATAATTGTTTTTTTGTGTGCGTGAATTATTCTATCCCCCATCTATGGGTAAATAGTAGGACAGACTGAGCTCTATAGCCTTTGGTGGCAACTGGTCTAGAAGAAGCAAAACTCTGAATTCAAAACTGTATGTAATCCTGGTGAAGCGGCTAAGGAAAGGATCGTTCATATTGACTCGATGATCTCGACTCTTTTTTTTCTGTGAACGATTTTGTTTTTTAAAAAAGATAAAATAAAACGTTCATGTAAACAAATCATCTATTTTTTAAGCAATGCACTTAATTGACAATTTTTTCAAGTATTAATGTCACAACCAATATTTTTTGTTGTTCATTTTATCTGTTTTTCTGATAATAGTATTTCTGTCCGTTAGCTGGTGCATAGGCTTTTACATATTTGTGTGTATTTGGCGATTAACAAAGCGACTTTCGCGTTCAGCGCGTGCTGGTTTCATCACTTCACTAGTAGATTCCCCGAACTCCAACTACGGGGCACTGACAGGCAGCCTAATATAAGTCCCAATCTGTGCATATCCGGAGAGAGAGAAGCGAAAGAGATAGTTTGTATGTATGTGCATGATGTTATATATATATATATATATATATATATATATATATATATATATATATATATGACTAATCAGTATCTTTATTTAAATATATAAAATTCATTGAAATGTAGTGCAGTTCTCATTCTTTTTCTCATTCTCTCTCTCTCTCTCTCTCTCTCTCTCTTTCTCTCTCTGTGCGTGTATGTGTGTGTTTTTGTGGTTCAAAGAAAAGTCGCGAGAAACACATTATTATATAACAAAATACAGTTCATAAAATGTATTCATTTTTTCATTTGTGATTTTATAGATTGGTGAGTAAAAGAGATGAACAATGACCACCGAGATAGAAAAATAAAGATAAAAATTTTCGAAATATCACAAAGAATGAGTCAACGTGAAATCTTTAAGGAGATTGGAATATTAAGAAGAAGCTGATGTTGGGAGTATTTTGAATATGAAAAAGACTGGTTGACTTTTTAAATTAGGCAGCCGATTCATACAGTAAGAAAGATACTATGTGAAAGTAATCTAAATTGATTTATTGCATAAAAAAGTCATCATTATCTAAAAAATATTAAATAAGACAAAAACACTGAGCATAAGAATATCTGCTCTTGGATAATGTAAATGGGCAAAAGAAATATAGACTAACGAAAGCAAAATAAAACTGAATTCTAGTGCAAGAGAGTATGATAGAAGACCAATTTGTACCAGAAACAATCTAAAATATATAAAGAAAGATAATGGGGGTTTAATGGTTTTGGTATACACCAAAAACAATGATACAAGAAAGTGGATAAAAGTTGTCATATTAGAATTTTACACATCAGAGGTAGGCAGGCTATAGGCCAGTAATTGCTTGCTAGGTAGGTTTTGTGTATTCTTGTTTTTTTTGTAATCAATTCTAAGATCCTTCATTCCATCAAGTATTTATGCAGTTCTAAAAGAATGTTGCATATATATATATATATATATATATATATATATATATATATATATATATATATATATATATATATATTGTCACAAATGCGTTATGTTGTAGAATTTCTTGAAGCTAGAGTTCTATTAACTTTGGTTCAGTTAAAATCATTTCCCTATATTTCTGTTAGGCAGATTAAATTAATTAGGGAATAAATATAGTCTAACAGGAAAGATGTGCTAATAAATGCGCTGATTAGGGCAAATTCCCTATCGCAGCGCCGATAATACAGACTGTTTTATAGTTTATATACAAAGCTGGTCTTTATATTCTTATTAGTAGTTATTTTCTAGTTATCCAAACTCTTTTATATATTCTTACATTTTATTATGAAATCCAGGCGTTTGCTCAGATGCTAGGCGTTTTTCCAATCATTAGGCGAGTCTTTTATGTGGCTATGTAAATCATTTGAACCATGTCGCTTAGATTGCATTCATAACCATTGCGTTTTAACATTGTGGTGGATATTACCAGTGATCAATTCCTGCATATCTTTTCACTGTTGCAATATTCCCGATGACTTTTGTAATGATAATGCTTGGATAGTTTCGATTCTACTTTCGATTTGCATTTCTTCCAACCTTCATACTTTTTTCAAAGGCACCAATAATTATTAATATAACTTTGTCTTCATGTTCCAAAAAGTTGTTTTTGTTCTTTGGCAAGCTATTCCTAGCTTTTTAGCTACAGTGTAAGTACTTTAACTATATTTTAGGATCTGCTAGAACAGAAAAATCCACTATCTGTTCATTATTATTATTATTAACATAATTGTTATTGTTTGATGCCTTCTGTTTTATATTCTCCTCCAAACTATTATTCTAAAGCGCTATAAGGGACATACTTCCAGTAAAATATAATTTGTTCCGAGTAGAACGATTTGTTGGGTAGCGTACATGTTAATACTGCCTTGGATACGGTAGATGAACTTGACTATTCCTTTTCCTAAATTGCCTCCTAGTAGTAGTAGTAGTAGTCTTTTTTTAAGTAAAATAAGCAAACTTAAGAAATGTAATTCACGTTTAATCTTCTGGGAGAATTTAAAATGGGACGACGAAACCGCACAATGTCCCATCTTTGTTTATTTTAGAGTTCAAAGTTATACTTGAACCATTCAGAGAATTGCTGAACCAATAAAAAGGCGGAAATTTATTACTGCTGACGCAAGTCTATGATCATAAACGTCATTTTCTACCTGTCACCGCAGAAAGAAGCTCAAAATCTTAAACTGAAATTGGATTGATCTCTTAAATTAACTTGGTTATTCCTAGACGTATTGGAAGAAGTGAAAATAGATTGGTTTGAGATTTAATCTCTTGATACTGTGTAATTTTACTTTCTAATCTTTGTTCCCATGATTTTTCATCGTATTGGTTAGTATTATATTAAGTAATAAACTAACATTACAAATACGCGCACTATTTAGCAATTAAAAATGGCGAATATATTAGTAAGGCAATTTTTTTTTTTAAACTCGACATTGAAGAACGTTTGTTATTAACTTTAGAACATTTTTTTTTTCATTAGACAAAAATAGTGTGATTTGATATTCTTTAAAAAAATTGAACAGAATTATTGAAATATATAGATTACAAAAGTGATTGTTTTACTATACTGATTATTGAATCTGTAACAAACTAAACTTTACTGCACAAAATTTCACCATTGAATTTAACTCTACAAAGAGATTTTTTTTATATATTTTAAAGGTAAATTAAAATCAATCCAATGTAAATTTTGTAATGTCATCTTTGCTAAAAGTACTGTAAATTGAAACCTTCATGATAGCAATAAACTTAGAAATTAAGCTAACCACAAAACCGCATTTTTTTGTTCTACTAACTTCATGGGGCTGTACGCATACCTACCGACGAGAACCAATGTTTTGATTTTTTTCTATTCAAAAATATTCGTTAAAGTTTTCTTAATTTCATATAATACTCTATTGTAAATGTTAAAACATTTTACAAACTTAAAAAAGAACCTCCATTCATAACATCTCATGTTTAATAGTAGTATTAGAAAGTGAAATTAGTAGCTTCTACTCATGATGAGTAATTCATAATTAAAAGTAAATATTTTTTTTTTTAATTTGCATTAGAAATGAGATGCTACAAAACCATTCTAAGCATCTCTTACGTCGACAATAGATCACCAGTTGTTCAGACAGCATCAGACAAAAACAAAAACAGGTCTGTTGGAAGTTTATACATTTGAGATCCCACCAAATAGTAACGTCTTCGACGTGCCGTCCTTGGGCACTTCGACGTGGTGTAATGGTTACTAAGCTTGTCCCACTAGATCAGTAACGACTGAATAGTGAGTTCGAATCTACCTAGGTACACCATACTTTCGGCCTTGTACCGCTAAGGCGTTTGTGATTCATTTACATAATTTATTCTATGTAAGCACTTTACCATGCTTTTTACAATTTATTCTCGCTAAATAAATTCCTCTACGAGCACGGAACTGATTTCTTATTTGATCTTATTCAAATTATAATACTGTCATGACTGAAAATTAATGATATTGGAAAATGTTTGCCTGTATTTAAACAGTCTAGTGGTTAACGTGAGAGATAAAAAGGAAGTGCTAGTTACTCACAGTATGAATGAAGATTACAATTTTTAAATAACCGGACTCACGTGGCCTAGTTACGGATGCAAAGAGTGATGGTAAAAGAAATTCAAAACCAAATCCGAGAAGACTATAATGACAAAGAAGCCATGAGTGACACGCGCGTGTAACTTGCACTCGCTAAAAATATCGTATTAATCGTCACTTATTCTGCCGGTATGTCTGGCCTAAAATTCTGTAAATGCTTTTGATAGTCAGAGTTCAAAGAAATTAGCTGACATCGGTAATTAAGAGGGAAGACCTAATATTTTTGATGTGATATACCCGCCAAATTAAATGAAAACGTAACGCCTAGTTAAAAATGACAGGCTAGTCGCAGTTCTAAACCTTGATGACCATGGCGACATATTCATGATACATGTTCCAAACTTTGAAGGTAAGACACGCAGTAGAGTACGATGCAAATACTTGATATTCTCACTTGACCCATCACTTTTTTTCATGTGCTCGCTGCATTGCTACTCCTAAAAAATACGTCCTAATTAATTTGCGGATCAAAACTGGGGAATTTTCTTCAGCTAATTCGCGAAAAGCCAAAATATTAACAAAACTTTCTATTTGTGGCTTGAGTCCAATACTATATTCCAGAAATTCATTCGAAAAGAATATAGAATATGGTGTACTTCTCTGAAAATAATTAAATCTGGAATAAAGAGCTGGTTAGTGAATTTGGTGGAATAGTAATTGTGAGTTCAATCCCTGGGTCGGGTACTACAAACTCTGACTCAGTGGAAACAAGACTAGCAATAACTGAGAACTAAAAATAGAGAATAATGCTATATATCCTTGAAAATGGCCATCGGAACAAGTACAATCTACCCTCATAAATTAAATAAAAATTTGTGGTTAAAATTCCCTGGCGATTACATGGGTCGACAGATATCTTATGAAAGCCAGAGGACACAATGGCCAAAATGTTGTGATAATAACAGCAAAGTACTTTAAATAATCTGGAATAAACTAGTATTTAATGCTCTTTTAAGAATATGAAGGTCTGTGTTTAGTGGTGAAGAAAGGATTTTGTACTAAATTTAGGGTTTTTCTATGAAATTTTTCTCAAGTAATACAAAAATTCTCCAAGTGGTGAATACTAAAAGTAGATATAAACTTTATAGCAGACATAACAAACAGGGAAACTGTCCGTACCTATGAGAATAGCATTGACACTATCAGAAAAAAATCTTGTCTGTCGCATGCAATATAACGTGTTATATTTCTCCATAAATACACTACAGTTCAAAAGTTTGAAGGGATCACTGGTAGTTTTTTTTTTAAATTGACCCCCAAAATTATTATACATGGTTTAAAAAAAAGTGAGACATGATTTTTTTTATTAGAAATGTTATGACAAAAAAAAGGATTTTATGATTAAATTTTGCTCTCGTCAAAATGCCCTCCTTAAGTCTTGATTACTGCAGCACAGTTTTTTAAAGTATAAGCTTGATAATTGATTTCTTTTTCTTTTTTTTTTTTCACTCTTCTGTCAAGTTCATCCCATGGTAATTTTGTGGGTGGCTTCAAACTTTAGAACTGTAGTGTATATATGTTTGTATGTGAGTGTGCTTTTGTGTCTGTCTGTATCTGGGGGTGGGGTGGGGCGGTGATGGATCAATGGAAGCAATTCTGGGCAGGAGAGCGGCTATTCAAAAAGTCATTTTACGACATATATTTTTATTGAGTATCAAAGAACAAGTAATTAAGCCATATCATCGCCAATGCAGTCTTTATATAAAAAATAAAAAACAACCCGAAATTATTTCTAAAAAGATCCATCTTTATCCTCACTATAACTTTATAATAATGTTGAATTTGAAATTTGAATTATTTCCGATGCTTTTCGGGTTTTTTTATTTTTTCAATAAAGTTCTTCACAATTCGGTCCTTGTTTACGAAAATAAACAGACTAATTGCTGCCACCTTTTGACTTTAGTCAAGACTTTATTTTACGTTCAGCAGTTATTGAGAAAAGGGCCACTGAATTATAAAAACACACCAGCTTAGGTATCTCAGACACAACGTGCACAAATAGATTATAATTCATATGAAAACTAGAATAAGATGACATTCAAAATATCTAATGTTTTTAATAGAAGACACACAGCTGTCATCGCTGCTTCTGTGCCAAGAAGCAGGGACAGCTGCCTCTGCTACTTCCATCTCTTTATCTATGTGTGTATATATATATATATATATATATATATATATATATATATATATATTGATGGGAGAGCAAATAAATTATTTAATGTTTGTTGCTTTTCTTTAATATCCTTTGCCGAAAATACCTTTAAAAATTAGCAGAAACTTTTTCTGTATCCTATTACACTGCCGGTTGATGTAATTTTGTCCTGTTACTGGCTTTGATTGATGAGCTCTGTGAATATGCTAGAATGGTCATGCTGCACACGTCCTTCTGCATGTGAACAATCCATAACAAAAATCAATAGCAGTTACTAATGATAGGTCATTTAGTTGTACAGTCAGTTAAGTAATTTTATAAACGGTACATATTTTATGCATCAAGTATTAAGTGCTTTTACTATTAGTCCTCTTCCATGAAATATACATAATCGCAAATTATAGTCTGTGATCTCCGAAAGGCAAAAAAAATCTTTATAATTCAATAAGTTTCGAAATAATTCATTGAAAGCCTCGAGTCATGTACATTTATACGGGATAAACTTTTATCTGATAAATGACTGATCAGGCAAAATGCTCGTGCAGATCGATTTAGCTCGTCGCTTGGATTATTTGAAGAGATCGTAAAAAGATATAAAAATATCAAATGCCGCAGAAAAAAGTCTGGTGTCTAAAGAATAATAAATTCTCTACGCTAAAACGTCAAGGCTACGACAACCGACGCCATAGACGCTCAATATCATGCATTTGCCTTTTTGAAAGTCAGATTAATATTAACAAACAATATTTTCTCCTCTTTTGTCTTTTCTTCTCTGGTCACATAGTACAGAGTCAAAATTCAGCGTTATTGAAACAGATTTAATAGAAATATTTATTTTTCTGTGCCCTGCAACGTTTGTGTGCACATAGGTTTAGCTGGTTTAATGTGTACTAAGGTAATATGAAGTAACATAAATTCATCAAAATGATTATGTATATTGTACATTCTTTTTTCTTTCTCTTTGGTTTTTTTGTTTGTTTGTTTGTTTTTTCGCTAGAGTAACTGAGCGCCTCGTTTTTACAGCTGCAATATAATCCGTCTTTTCACTAAGCAAAGCAAAACATTTCTGTTCTGACTTTAAATCGAAAGGGTAACCATTTCAGCTAGGAAGTCATTTTTCACTATGCAAGCCTATTCTGTTAGGGGGACCTTTTTGTGATCTTACAACATCAGTGATACAAAATATGGATGTTCCCTGCTGCCAACTTTAGATATTTGTTAATGAAAAAAGAAATCACAAGAGTATATGATTTCTAGTTGTTCATTTCCCCCTCTCTCTCTCTCTCTATATATATATATATAATGAGACTGATGCAAAGAAAGTAATTAGACTGAAGCTTAATTTGAAAACTTTTAATGAACTCGTGTAAAAAAAAAAAATGTACCTGGTGGTATCAGAGATTTTAGCAGAATATAATTGTAAATAAATGAATAAAAAAACTCTTAAATATATCTGTTTGAACTTAAAAGACAAGGCTAGTTAAGAGAGCAACCTTTTCACAATAAAACCTGAAAGCAGACCTCCCATGATATAAACAAATTCAAAGATAATATCGTACTGGAATTGTGCGAGCGTTCCTCCAGCCAAGCATCAGCGGCATCAAAAGGCCATGAATATGTACGAAGATGTCTCCATTAGGAAGAAAGCGGAATGAAGAAAGAGATTAAATCCAAACCGAAATAAATACATAATAATATCCACTTTTATTTTCTGTGACCGTTTTCCATAGGAAGCCAACAGCTGCACAGGCATACAGACTGTAAAAAAGAAAAAAACTTGATAAAATAACCTTCAGCTGTTACGGAACTTCCACCTAGGAAGATCTTAAATAAATATCCGTTCTTTGTGCTTTTTCCTTCAGTTTTTTTTTGTTTTTGTTTTTTACCTTTACAAGATTTGCGTACGCTCTAGCCACTCCCACCCACTTCCTTTATGATTGCTCGAATCCAGACTCAGAGCGGCCTCCACCCAAGCAACCTCACAATTCTCTCTGATTTTTGCCGCTTTTAACCGACCACGCTTGAGGCGAGCAGAACCAATTCCAAACAAGACTGTGTCGAGAACTATTTTCTTCTTTTGACTTTGTCTCCAGAAGATTTTTAACTCGGACTTATAATTCACTTCCAAACTCCCAGTGCACCGCGTCTGTTTATTTCCAGAGCAATCGTTAGACCCGACTCAGAAAGAAAAAACGACGTTTTTTATAAACATGATGGACATCTGACGAATTTTCTGACTATACGTTGTATAGTCATTCATCTTTTGTACATTTATAATGTATATTATACACACACACACACACATTGTCCCTCATTTGCGTATGTAAAACAATGTTAGGTTTAAATGGTCTACTTTTATATATACATGGATACTTCGCGTTTCAGTATGTATGCGGGTGTTAACATGTGTGGGTTTATATGTATGCGTTGATATTTGTACGGTTTTATGTGTGGTTGTAGCTATGCGTTAGCTAATTTACGAATCTGTATTCTGGCTTCGATACATGTCTATAAACGTACACTACTAATATATATATATATATATATATATATATATATATATATATATATATATTCCACAAAATTAAATGAACCAAAATACAATCTTAAAGATTTGGTTGCAAATTTGAATGAGTTAGTGTGCTTTAAAGCCCAAATATAACTCTTCAAGTCAAGAGAGTTTGCCTATTTTGAAAATCGCTATCTGAAATCCAGACTTTTATTTGCATGGTGCAAGTGGAAAAATACAACGCACACATGTATACTTGTTCTTCTGCTTTTTATACATATTTTTACTTGCTTATATTCAGAATTTTAAAAACTTTGCTTATACCGCTACGTGTGTGTGTTTTGTAAAATATCTATGGATGCTAGAGAAATTAGTTCGAGGCAACAAACGATGCAAGAATTGCGGCTAATAAATTCTATTTTTAGTATTCTTTAGCCTCCTATCAAATACCCTGCCACTGAGTTGTCAGTGTTCGATTAATCACAGAATTATCATTATTATATCTTTTTGATTTTTAATTTCCAAAGAGTTTTAATATAAACATATACGAGAAATGATCTTTAGATGAAAGCCTAACAATATATCGAAAAACATTAGCAGAAGTTGCAATATAGCGAAAATTCTCTACATTATTTGCGTAAAAATAAATTACGCCTACTGAAAATTAAAAATAATCTGAGTTAACAACTCTTAATAGACAATAAGGTAAACTATTTCAAGCCATTGATAGTGAACTCGGACTACTCTTCTTTGTGGTGAATCTCGTTATAGCCTAACGCCAATACTTGTACATAATGACGGGATATATATATATATATAAGTCAACACTCAGGCGACACACAGTTTTAATGCTAAACGAATCTGTACCACCCCACTTTGCATTTGAACCACCGTCTGATCCGGCGTGCTTTTACCTCGCGGCTACAAAGAGCATCACAAAGCAAAGTTCTATTTTGCCTTTAAAGCACACTGACTCGTTCAAATTTTCCCGAAACACTTCGCTGCTTAGTTTCTTACTTTAAAAGCAAACAAAGAAATTTCTAAAGAATTAATGAATTTTATTTTTTAATCCAACATAAGATTGCTTTATTGCATAGCCGAACGGTAAATACACGCCGGATCAGATGGTGGTTCATCCTTCAAAGGAGGACGCAGCTTCAAATTCTGCTGGAGAGCAAATTTTCTTTAAGTTATCTCGGGTATTCAAGCAGGTAGACGAAATAAATACTGCTTACAATAGTAAAATAGACGGAGCGTCTACTCAAATATGGGTATCAACTAAAAGTAATGTTTGAAAAAATAAAATCCATTATTCTCTCACTATATATATATATATATATATATATATAATGTGTGTGTTTTAATCTGACATTATTTTTATTTTTATAAACGTTATTTTTTGTGGATATACGTGTGTGACTGAACCTTTTAAACAAAACATTGAAATTTTGTGTTCGCCAATGTATATTAAATTTATTTATTTCATTTCAATTTAAAAGAAATGGAAATGTCCATTCAAACACGTATATCCACTAAAAATAACTTTTATAATAATAAAAATAATGTTAGATTGAAATTCATTAGCTACTTAAAATTACTCTTTTTAGATTCGGATACGAAAATATAAATTAGGGAAAGTCTTAACTAAAGACATATTGCATGACGTGGCTAATTATGCCTGATGTAGAAATCACTGTGATCGATTCACTCAGTCCTGTCTTAAGGTTTTATCTATGGTACAGATCTACTGACACTCATTAATATATCTTATTGACGGAAAGGAACTTCCTAATTTCAAACATAGATGACTAACCTTTCTAAAAAATTATCTATGCATTATTTGCAAATTCCAGAGATATTTATGAGACGGCCATTTAAAACTTCACACGCGCGGTGTTGCAACGTTTATTTCATCCTCTACGAACTTGGGCTGTGCTATTTAACGATAATCAATGTTACAAATGTCAGATTCATATTTTAAATTTAGAGCGTTCAGCTTCCCCATTTACCATTGAATTAACTTGATCTATAAGTTTAAGTCTGTATATTTCTGTTGTGTATCTATCTTTTAGATGAAAAAGAAATTAGTTTAGTCATTGACAAATAAATGTCTCCATTCTAAGTTATTGTAGGAATATTTGACACATTTCTTTCTCCTCCTCTATTTTCCATGAGCTTTGAACTTTCACTTACTTTTTGGTATTTTCTTTATTAGTTTAAATCGCTACGAATAAACAAGTAATTTCTTCATATAGTCAATTACTCAATTCTCTTGTTTTCCGAGAGTTCTCCTGCTTTTTCCTTTTTACCTTTTTATCACTCTTTCATCTCATCTGTTGGTATGCACACATTTTCTTCTCTGTTTGTTTATCGAAAATACAAACCAAACATTTAAAAAATGACTCCATGTTTCTCTTGTTACTAGTTTCGCAAATTCCATCTGAATCCTTTGTAACATCATTTCCAAGCCTATGGGAAATTCTTTTATCTTATTTATATAAATAAATGAAATGATTATCCGTACCGAATATATTACCATCAATTGAAATGAAGAAAATAGAATAAACCATATTCATAAATTTGCAATTGCTTAACTAAGATTCCTTAAATAAGAAAACAAGTTTAAGCCATTTACAACTGAGCAAATACATTTTTACAATATCTTTCTCTTCCGTTTTTTACAACCTCAAAATAGATGTCAGCCTGTAGCATTTACCCAGTGGCATAACTTGAGTGGCTATCGGGAGTAATCTGTTAATCGTCCTTCATTTTATAATGCCAAAAAGTGGATATCATGATACTGAGTAGACCTCTTATTCATGGGAAAATTTCTTCAGTCCATCTTTTTGCACTTGTAAAGCCAACTGTAGAATTTCAGTTCTAAATTAATTAGAATCAACCAAAAACTAATGTTGAAGAAACCACAGTTCTTTCTTTAATCATGTATCGATTTAATGAGAGGCTTGCTTTAAAATTTGAGCAGTATCGTACTTAGCTGATATCGATTGCAGTACATCTTGATCGGTCGTATTCGTTAACAGGTCTGCCTCGTGACTGTGAGAACTGTGTTTACCACTATTTGATCATTAAAAACAAACATTTCGAACACTGATTTACAAAGTACACAGGCCGCTTCTACTCAGAAGACTGGTAGCACACAATCTTCTAATCCCTAGTTTTACCTAACGTTTTTCTAAGATCAGATTATATCTTTTCTCTTTTCTGCAAGTTTAAGAAAATACGAACGAGAAGAAACATCCTGACATCAGCCTGATACTTGAAAATCTGCAGGTCACATTAAATATGCATAGCTGCTCATTTGCATAAGTTAACACTCGCAGGCATAAAACTTGTGCGGTTTCAAACAGTAATAAATACTCTTGCACAACATGAACGTAATAATATATGCTATGCTTCCTAAGGGGACAAAAATCTTAATACTGAAAAGAAAGACGCAGTTTTGGGTTTTTGGGGGGTTTTTTTTCATTTTTTTGTTTTGTTTTTTTTTAGCTTTTTGCTATCCGACTTTGTTTCTAATTATATTAGACTTTACAATTCTCACACACCCCAAAAGAAAAAGGGCTCTGTTACAAAAGGTTAAGGTGGATTTTCTGTGTTGCCATGATTTCTATAATCTTCACATTTCACTAATTTAGAAGAGTCGGTGGCTTAAATTGTTACGTAAAAGCTTATTGCTACAATTAAAAATTTGTGCTAAAACATTGAGACTGATACTCTGAATTGGTTTTGTTATTATTTAATAAATTTAATAGACAATAACATTTTTCTGACTGGCACAACTGAATCAGTCAACTCTTAAGAGCCAAGTTAAACATTGAAATAGTAAATTCTCATTAGACCGAAAGTATTGCTTGCTTCTTTTTTTTTTTTTTTAGTTATAATTTCAGGAGTACTAGACTTATTCGTTGCCTGTTCTTCAAATTGGTTACCTATTCTAGGTATTAAACTGATTAGAGTAATTATTTTAAACCTACAAGAAAAATGAAAACTACACTCGCAATGCCCGACTATATACTGTTCGCTCATTATCAGTCGCTTTTAAGCAATTTCTATTTAATAGTCAATATCTTAAAATAGCTATAAATCTAACATATTCTCATCGTTGATATCATGACAAATTGCAGCAGTCTTGGAATTTAAAATTTTACTGCAAACAACTGGCCTTCTCATGCATCGAATCATAAAATTACGAGTAATTTTATAAACTCTACTCTTACTGTAAGGAAGTAAAGCGTGCAAGGAATCCTAATTATTGATAGTCAAGTGAAAATCATTCCCTTATTAGGTAGAAGCCTTAAACTTTATTCTGCATACATATTCTTGAAAAGGGCATAAAAATAACTTCCCCTAAGTCTTATCTCGCCTCGAATCCTTTCGATATTTTCTTGTCTTTGGTTCTCTACAAAATAATACTAAAATAGTTTGTGCGATTTTATATAGACTCCTTTCATTAAACAATGAAATCCCAGAAGAAGATTGGAGTCATACTTTGAAGTCAATAACTGCAAATTCGTGATTAAAGATTGTAGTTTATATGACTTATAACAGATTACACATTTAAAAAAATATTTAAACATTCTTAGTTACTTATTTTATTTCACTCTTGACCAGAGATCAATTTCAAGCTGAATATTATAGAATCTATATGTCCATCTGCACTAAACTAAGACATGATTTTAAAATATGCGAAAAGTCGTCTCCCCAATGATTTACCGAACAGAATTTAACGAATATGAAGCTACTTGTAAAAAGAATGAAATTTATTACACTTTGTTCATTAATTGAAAATATTAATTCAGCGATTTCGGATTCCAATGTTAATTTAACGTGCAAACATTTGAACATTGTACCTTTTAACACCAGTTTATTGTACTACTACTACTTGAGTTGTACGCAATAGCATCAGTCCAACTCTTGTATCTGAATGTTAGCATTAATATTTAACCTATTATTTTTAAGTTACATGCTCTATGAATTTAGTCTCTACATTTAAAAGCTTGTAAAATTTGTATTTTGCAAACTAAATACACTTTTTAATTAGTAAATATTTATCTCCCGTCTTTTGATGACAATTCAAACTTTTGTTGCTAAAATGGTTTGTAAGTTCGATTTTCTTGAAGACAATTGTTTGAAACTTTTATGAGAATTATTTATGTGCATCTTTTCATTCATAATTGGACACTAAAGAAAATTAATTCGTCTATTTAAGGGACTTTCTCTCTTCACACACATAGATAGTAATACGCATTAATTTTCAATAAAAAAAACAATAGATCCATTGTAATTAATTTGTTTTGAAATTTGAACAAATCGTTTGTCCTCAATGGAATCGCTTTCATCTTGGATGAATAAATGAATAGCAAGTCAAATCAAATTCTGTAGAAACAGTCGTATAATTATTAATCCCCTGATATCACACAGTATAAATATTGATTAAATTTTTTCCATAATCACAAGTTCCGTTTCTGAAATCCTTTGCGCATCATACACATGTACCTTGGCTCATATTTTTAGATTTGTGACTCTGATTCGTTCCAGTGTCGATAGACTCGTTCAAAAACAAGTGTTAGATTGAATAGTTTAATGAAAGTTATAAAGAGCTTTTTTTTTGCTTAGAGACAAATAAATAAAGCCTCCAAATGATCTTTGCACGTGGTTCTGATTACGTGGGGCGGTACGGCGACCCATATTTCTTCTTCACAAGGCATCATTTCTGCGGTCGCTACTGTTTCTGTGGCCATGGATCCAAATTAATGACGGCCCACCAAGGACACTACGTAACTTAGCAGTGATCCCCCCGCCGCATTTTTCATTCCCCTTTTCATAAAGCCTATTTAACCAATGGAATGAGTGGCGTTAATTAGACTCATTCTTATCTAGAATACTTATTTCTTACGTTACAGTTATCACAGGTCCTTTTCCTCGCTTACCGCAGGCAAGCGGCCGTGTGTATAAATATGTTGTCATCGGTTATAAGTGTGTGTGTAAATACGTTGTTGTCTTCAGTCATGGAGGTATGTAATGGATACTAGATAGTCCGTTTCTGGATACTTGTTTAATCTCTTTTCTTTCACTATCTTTTTCTCATGTTTTTTAGTGAAGAGTTAACAAGAGAATTCGATGTAGAGTAGGGCAAGAAATAGTATTTTTCTTATGTCAGTAAAATATGACGCAAGGCTTTTTTACAAAAACTTCCTGAATTCAGAGTTTTTCTATAGTCATCTTGAGTGTGCGCCTCTTAATGTAATGGAAAAGGACAATCTTGGAAGCAGACCTCCCAGTTATCATACAACAAGCATTTCTTTACATTTCCCTATTCAAAGCCAAACACGTCAGTGGGCTATGTGCAAAATCTCAATAAATTCATGTAACCAGTAACAATCATCGCAAGCCTCTCGCTACTCTATCGCTATGACAGAGTAGCGAGAGGCTTGCGACGAACTATATTCTTTGGTTTCGCCAGCACAGATCTTTGCAACCAGGACCCGCCATGCCACGTACACACAGCTGGATCATCCTCCATAATAAGAAGTAAGTTCCACTCGGATAACTTCTTTCCAGGTTACTGCTGCTTTGTGGAACAGACACCCGACAGGATGTTTTCCTGGTCACTACAATCTTGACCCCTTCAAGCCTACGGTTAACCATTACCTTTCGTACATAACCTTATGAACTGCACTTCTTGCCTCTTATGCTCATACAACACCATACAGTAATCCTCTACTATGAATGGGGCTTGAGCAAAAAAAAAAATCATGCCGAGCTGTTGTGTTTACATATGCCTGTGTACCTGGGCGCGTAACCCCCCCGCATGTTGAGGAAATTCTTTTTCAAAAATGTTTCTGTATAAATGAATAACCATAGTCATATTCTTAATTTCCTTTCAGGACGTGATAATTCAGATTTCCTATGTACGTTTCATTTTAGCAACATTTAATTGTTCAACTTGCCACATATGTGCAAGCAGAAGTGATATTGACAACTTGAACTAAACAAATAGCCATTGCTAAATAACAAAGAATTCAAACAAAGAAGTTAATATCCAGCTATAAAGAAAACTCTTTTAACTGACAAAAGTTAGCAAATACTCATCAGAAAGTAATCCACAAATAAATAAAATCGCCTCGTTAACCGATTTACCATATTATCCCTTCCTGTAAATAAACACCCTATCAACGTTAAAAATAATGTATCCTAGTGGTAGCCAAAGATAACCGTTTGGATGCGAAAGAATGGGAATTAAGAAAACTTCGTAAATTCATTTACAACATTGGAAAAATCGATTTACAGGAATTTTAAATCAACATTGATAAAATATTTTAATATCTGTAGGTATACGTTCTGTAGTGTATTTGATTGAATCGTCACTATCACCACTGATTCCATTACTTGGAAACCATTTTTCAAATTTAAAGTATTCTTTTTCGTATCATTACGAAATTGCTGAAGCAAATGTCTACATTTTGAATATTATCTCTTGTTTTATTTATTTTCAAGGTTTACGTATCCAGTATTCAGTAGAAATTTAGTGAGGGCAAGAGATACACGGAAATAACCTGGTCGTATATTAATATTAATTAATATTAAAATTAAGTGCGGGGTACGTAAGGCTTGACAATAAATAAATAAAAAAGTTGAACTTAATAAAAATCTCATTTCTAAAATGATACAGTTCAAACGTTCATCCGCTAAACGTAAATCCTATTTTGTCTCACTAATGGAGATTTTGGTCTTGTGAAATAAAATTCAATTCTTTTTCTGATAATGCCGGTACATCGGCGAAATATATCAAAGTAAAAGTTATCAGATTGCCTTATATATATATATATATATATATATATATATATATATATATATATATTCAAAACTATAACCTATGCATGTTAACACTACAAAAAAAGGCATTTTGTTTCAACACTTCTGGTATCTTATCAAGTGACCTTAATAAAACAGAAGTGTTGAAACAAAATGGCTATTTTTATAGTGATGTTATAACATGCATATGTTATAATTTTGAATAAATATTATTTTGGGAACTCTTTTAAGAATAGTGTTTTTGGTTATCCGAATTTTATTCCATCTGTACTTGGAGATATATATATATATATTTATATATATAGTAAAATGTTAATATAAGTAAAATGTCTCTCAATTAGCTGATTGATGTTACCTTCAGAATCCCGACTCCAGAGTTTCGTAGTCGGACTCGTCCGTCCATTTGTCAGTGGGTATCAGCAATTATTATATTACATATGTGTGTGTGTGTGCTAAATATAGCAGACAAGGAAAATTTTAACTTTTTATTTAGTTTTCCATTTGGTGGGAGTAAGGGAGAACAAAAATTTTCCATAATTTTCATTGTCCCAGACGCTTTTGTTGTTTGTTTTCACAAATCAAAACCCCCATTAAAAATACTAAATAAAAAATTAAATTTTCCTTGTCTCCCATATTTAACGAAAGATGTTTAAAAAAGTTTTTTTACCTACATATACATTAATATATATACATATTGTGTGAATGTATGTATGTGTGTGTATATGTGAGTATGCACGGTGCGAGGGTGTGTGTATAATAGCTTGATATATATTTGTAACAGCGATCAAATATGAAGATAATTACATGCCTACAATCTCCATATATTTAAACACTTAAAAACATTTATCCAATATAATTCTGCGGCATAAATTAGCTTTAAAGTAAAATACATTAGCTTAATTTTTAAATGAAATATTAAATTATAAAAATAAACGGACAGAAATATAAAACTTTAACTTGCATTTTAATTTCATAAAGTCTCAAAAATATTCGGATGCATGAATCTAACAAAATTATTAATTGCAAAGCATTTTTGCAGTCAAGTCAGAGATGTTATTTATAAAACTTAATCAGCCTATCGTAAGTCATATGGACTCTGGTTCCACTTTGCCTTGTAAACAATCTTCTAATCCTTAGGTTTTCTAGAATTCCCCTAATAAATATGCATCGAAAATTTTCTAAGCCAGTAGAAAACGTCCATATTTTATGTTACAAATCATTCTTAGATTGTTTTTGCCTTTATTTCCCGAAGTTCTGAAAAGAAAAAATGATCTATTATACGACCATGCTAATACATCAGCCTATTCATAATTAGTCATATGAAATGTATCAGTACCATTTGAAGAAAACACCTCGCACTGGTATATACTAACGTTTTGTTGATATAGTTGTTATGAATAATCAAGAGTGGTCTCCTCTTGTTTCGTTACTCTCCTCTTTGAGAGAGCTATTCCTGTTTACTGGGACTATAGAAGGACACTATAAGCGAATCTTGTATTCTCATTTGAATAAAGTTTTCATAAAGCCTACACCAGCGTACATTTTTCATTACAATAGTGTTTCCTTAACTGTATGTCCACAGAACAAGCCGAGCTGAGGCCAGAAAGTTAAATTTGTTTCACCTGACAAAATAAAAAATGAAAAGTATTATTGATTTCTTCAATGATCGCAAACTGTTTATATCTTTCCGTCATTAAAGGGAGATTTTCGTGACGTTAAGAACTTTAAATCATTTTATTACAGTTCATTACTAATGGTTAATTTGGTGATTGAATTTTTGCTTTTAAATCTTCT
The DNA here is from genome assembly GCA_964036315.1 of Acanthosepion esculentum. NCBI lineage: Eukaryota > Metazoa > Mollusca > Cephalopoda > Sepiida > Sepiidae > Acanthosepion > Acanthosepion esculentum. The sequence goes on along the minus strand of OZ038487.1, from coordinate 76,922,115 downwards.
TGAAATTGCTTTTAGATAGTCAAGGTATTTTGCTGGATTTTCTTCTGCTTTTATCTGTAACTCTTCAATAGACAGAGCGTCAGTCTCGTATTCAAAACATGTCTCTTAAGTCCCTTACGTTGAACCCTAATGAAAGTTGCTGATGATTTGAAACTTCTTCATTTTACGGAATATATTTACGTTCTTAACAGCGTTCTTAAACTTCCAATCTTTAGAATGATGATAATATTGTTTTTTTGTTTTGTTTTGTTTTTTTTTAGTTGGAAACCCCTTAACTTCAGACTTAATGGCGTCTTTGTAAGAATAAATTGAAGCTCTGAATGATTAATTCGCATGAAGCTTTTATTGAAACGTTGTAGAAATTTCTACGTGTGTATATGAAGATTGTACATATATAGACAGACAATGAAGATTGTATATCACAAGAGCTGTGTTCATTTCTATACAACTGTTTTAAAGTTTCTGATAGTCTCCAAATAGTTTCTTTTCGATGATTTTATATTCACTTTTTCGTAATTCAAAGAGTTCATTTCAGACAGGTTTATGTTGTAGAAATGTATTATATAAACATTTTACAAGTGTTTAAATACTTATATCTTCCACTTTATATATGTATGTCTACACATACACAAATATTTCCGTGTACACGCATACATATGTGTAACTTTACATGTACATAATTACATATAATTTTGTGTTTAGAAAGTATGTGACTACAATTTTTTATTCAGTTTAATGTGATATTTCCTCTCATCTACATCATATGGCCATGAAGCATTCTATATATCTTGTGGGAAAAAGACTGTGTGTGTGCTTGCACGTTTGTATGTATCAGATGCGGTTTCGTGTATTTGAAAGCATTATTTCCGTTTCTATAATGTAAAATTTTATATAGTAATGATACTGATACATGAATATTGTCTTCGTCTTTGTTTTTAACTAAAACGAAATTGAGATTTGCATTAGAAATTATCAATAAAATAAACCCTCTTTACCGATCTTTTCTCCATCCTAAATTAATGTAATTTTGTTTTTCTTCAAAAAATAAATGTGTAAATCTTGTGAAAATGAAAGAGCACAGCACAAATAATATGTAAATAAGAGATTTGATACATACATAAACGAATCCATTTCTTGATTATATTACCTGCAGAATCCGTTCATGACCTATTGCCAGAACCATCTTTTATTATTTACCTCACATACTAATCGTTCCATGCGATTATCGGAGGAGATCGATGACCAATTAAAATGTTATAAACTTCAATACCAATTTAGTGCGCGTTCCTTTCAACATATTTTCATGACATGTCGTTAAGGTGGAATAGATAACTGTAATAGGTAAAAGCGGGCACTCGCATGTACAAGTCTAAGATAGCAATTGAGAGCGGGCACTCACAAGTACAAGCCTAAGATAGCAATTCAAATAGCAGAAAGCTAATTACAAAAACTGAACCAAGAAGAAACAAGAATCTATTTGCACGGTAAAAGGTCAATTCAGTTTAATTCTTCTTGTGGGTAAAAGTACAACAAAAATTACGCAATATCACTAACTTTTGCTGTAGACATCAGGGCTTACCATGGCAATGCTCTGTTTGTGTAACGTAGAGGTGCTGCCCTGAAGACATTAATGTAGCTAAATTAAATTTGCAGTATCCTATTTTATATAAATAACTCTGTCGAATGATTTGGGACCACATAATTAATAAGATTTTTTTTATTTAGTAATCAAACAGAAATGCAAAAGGAGAAAATGACGTAAACAAATTACTTTTTCATGAAAATTCTGAATCACACGTTCTGGGGAAAAATCTTTTTGTGAAATTTATATCAAAAGGAAAAATAGGAAGGAAAAATATAGAAATTCAGTAAAGAATTTAAAAAAATACTTTCATGCGTTTATAAAGTTTTCCCTTATCTATTCAACTATACAGGATCGAACATCTATGTCACATCCTGTTTACTAGTTTAAAATGACTTAGAAATATTGCAGAATAATTTCACTCTCATTTTTGCAGAAATAGCTTTATAAATTTCAGGTTGATATTTTGTTCTTGTGTTTTTTGTTCTTGCTTTTATCTTTACGGCGCTATCATTCTCGTAACATCAATGATTTTTTCTTTACTAACACAAATCAATGATTGATCGATTGATTCGTTTTCTACGGCTGATCAATCCTTGCAGGTTATTTAAAGCCAGAAAATATTTTAAGCTCGGAAGAATGGGGGGGGAGATAATAATGGTTTAGTGATACAAGATTAACTAATTAACCCATAGTTGGGAGAGAACTGGATTAATACCTTTCCCAAGGGTATCTCCTGATAAGTAAATATACCGAACCCAACTCGGGAATTCGAACTTGGCTCTCCGATTAACAATTGTGAGCCATTATTCATTACACCATTCTCACATCCAAGCTTATAGCACCCGGTATTCCCAATCGGTGACCCATCGAGGTACTGACAAGGCTAGACGTTGTTTAATTTCGGTGTTCGTACGGGAACCAGTGTCTCAAACGTGATGTGGCTATAAGCCACAAATCAATGATATGTTGTTGTGACAATCTCCCAAAAAGTGTTATCTTAAGGATTCGGGGACTTTGTAATTTGTCTGGGATAGATGCGTCACAAAATCAGGGTATTGACCAAACATCAGAATTTAGGGGAAATCCCTTTTTGGTTGGGCCAAGAAATTTTCAGCACTCCTCACACACACACACACACACATATATATATATATATATATATATATATATATATATATATATCAGTGTAGCTGTATAAGTAGGGATTGTGGGTAATTTGCGGTCAAAAGAAAGAGAATAATATCTTTTATCCCCGTGATTGTTGGTTGACGCCAAATAACTAAAAAGAGGCGATGAAAGGTTGGAGATAAGTTTAGTCTACAAGAGAATTTATGGCTTCGCATAGGAACATTTCTTCATTACAATGTAACGCTTTGCTTCCACGGAAATGTGGAATCGGAAAAAATATCTCTTCTACAAATCACTAAACTTGATACGCTCACAGATGTGACGTTAGACTGCACCAAATGTGCAGCGCTAAGTGACTACATCAAGGTTATGATAAAGAAAAACAGCCTCCGGAATTTTGCTTCTTGCAAAAATGTTTTACAATGAAAACTGATTTTCGTATACATTGTCAGATTTTATTATGCAAGCCAATGTTTCGCGACAACAAAACCTTTGAATTTTCTATTGAAGCATAAAATAATAGTATGCTACCTTTTTTTAAAGATTTTATTAATTAGATCCAATAATAAATTACAATTCCAAGTGTATCGAAAATCAACAAATAAGAATGACTACGTACTTTTTTTATTCACATCATTACAAACTAAAACCGGTATAATAACAGGTTTTTGACTAATCAGCTATGTCTTGATTAATCAAAAGTTAGGTTTTTGTATCGATCTATATTTCAGAGATTACATTCCTCGGACCGTTGTCTTCATATTTACGACGCTTTGGCCACAGAAAGCTGCGGCCTTCTTCAGGTGATTGGTATTTCGAACCGAACTCTTTATTTCATCCCCCGATGTAGATTGTTCTAGTTCCATGTGCTATGCTTCTTCCGGACATCTCAATTTTAGTTATTTCTTTTTAGTAACTCAAGTCTCCAAATTTTTGTTCACCTCTGTTGTTCTCTGTAGCTCAGTTGGCCAGAGCGTATCACATTTAACGCTCCTCTGTCCAGAGGAACGCAGATTCGAATCCTACTTGAATTTATATTTAATAAGATTTCTTGAACATTCAGACCGGTAGACGAAAATAACTACGTATACAGTTTAATAAATAAACAGAGCGCCTATTCAAATACGAGTAGGCACTAAAAATAATGTCTAGAGTGATAAAAATTATATATAATGTGACAGTTACTGATAAGTATATTTAATTTCAAATGTATACAGATTTCTGAGTGGTAAGAAAGATACGTTAGTGCCGTGAAAGAAATGCATTCTGTTTTATGTTGGCTGACGATGTCAGAGGTGATGTTCGGGGTAAGTCAGTAGTAATCAGTATGATATTCGTGATTGAATCTTCCTGCTAATAATCACTAATTCCTTTTTTTTTCTTGTTATAGAGAACAATCTAGCAAAATGTTATCGAAGCGGGTATAATGTCACTGAATGTCGATATGCAGAAAAAAACGGATCCATTACCATTCATCTATACTTGCTGAATGTTTACGGAGATCAAATAGTGGACATGAACACAGTTATGTGGTAGGTAGTGTGTTTCAGTAGTCGCAACAGCGATGTAGATAACAAGCCATGTTTCGAACAGCCTTTCTCAATGTAACTCACCTCGAAAATGTGAATCTAATTGTTTCAATGTGGACAAATAGTGTTTGTAGCAGAAAACTTGCACTGTCCATGGTTTTATCATACATCCTGTTTAGATTGTAGCTGATATGGAAATAAATTACATTCGGAATGTTCCTAGTATAATTTTAAACGAGAAAAGATATTGTAAATTTATTGAGTGATGAAGAAAACACAACGTTGGAAATTGCAAAAATGTTTACCTAAGATCACAGAATAGCCAAAACATTAGCAAGATAGTAAAAAGCAAAAAAAGAACTGGCCTTAAGAATGTCATAAAATGAGATTTGAGATAAATTAAAAGAGAAATAAGCAAGAAAATTGGATGATTTGAAGTTGATGTTGCAAATGTAAAGTGAGAGAAAAGAAGCAGAATATTAAGAACACTGGCTGAAGAACTTCACAAAAAGAAGCATTTGAATTGGTGAAAAGTACATGAAAAGGGATTAAGCAATTGTAAGTTTTAGTGACGAATGTAGAGCTACATTGGATGGACGTGATGGCTGGGCAAGAGTTTGGATCTTTCTTGGACTCATTCGAAAATAGAGGGAAGTTGGGTAATAGACTAATATTGAAGGGGGTATATTATTGATTCTTTCAATGTTTATGCCTGTGTCAAGGTAAATGCAGAGAATTATTCTTGGGGAAGACGTTTTTATGTGATACACGTGACAAACAAGAAGATTTATACTATAGAGCATAAGACAATGCTCCTTCACATTCTGTTTCAAAGATACCCAATTAATTGAATAGCCCCAAGCCCGTCTAGATATTAACTCAATAGAAATCGCGTGATCCATCATTAAAAGAGGTTTATATGAGAATAAAATAAATGTTTCTGAAAAGCCATAAAAATGCTACAAGGAATATTAAATTCGAAACTTTAGAAAAGTAATAAAATCAAACAATGAAAAACTGGTGATGGTTATACAATATCGAGGAGCCCATATTAACACGTAAAATAATGAAATAATTATTTATTTACATGGGATAGTTTTTAGTCAATGTTTATATGAACAATATCTTTTAGATACATTTGTAAATTAAAAAATATAGTAGATTTTCACAAAAATCAAATTCAGCGAAACAGATTGCTTAATGATAAAAGTAGCAGACATTGTAATAATTAACAAAACTATTTTCATTCGTTAATTTCTTTTGCTTTTATAACTGATTGAATACATTCTTAAGTTAAAATCCAAATTGCACAATAGAGATTTAAAGTTGATTTTAATACCTTATCCGACATCATACGGAAGAGAATAAACATTATTTACGTTATTTCTTGTTATTTACCAACGTTTCAGTCGTTGCACCCTACGGTTTTCTTCGTGTGTCTGGCGATCCGAGCAATCTTTGCGGAATTTCGAAATGAACCATTTATTTGATCTATGGGAGTAGTGTTGTTAAGGACATTATTCTGATTGTAAATAATGGAAGCCATGATAACTTCTCTTCCCAGAAATTCAGACAGACAGGATCAGTATTGTCATAGCGCAATGTTTAGCAAGCACGTCTCGAAAAACGTTGCAACAGACTAAACTAAGCTTAGTAAATAACTATAAAACATTAACCAATATTCTATTCACTATAATTAGATAGATGTGGGGAGGAAAATGAGATTGAATACAAACAAATGATTAGTGACGAATTAAAAAGTCAGAAAAGCGTTTTTGTTGAATGCAAAATACTTGATTTCTTAATTTGAATTTTTGCTTTAATTTTCATTTTTGCATATAAGATATAAAACTCACTATCAAACATTATTTTTGGATTATTTTTTAAATATTGTATCATTTTTTTTTTCAACCTCATCTGCATACTTTCAAAAGCGTGTAAATACGGTAGTAAAGCCAATCGCCTTCCTGGCCGGTTCAAGAAATGTGTCCATTTCAATATATGTTCTTTCTTGCCGACACCCGTTCTCCATTGAAATCATTCGTTGATAACGACTAGTGTTTGTTTACTCTATCACAATATAATCGGAAGATTCGCATGTGCACAGGTGACCCGATACCAAAAGAACCTATGGAATGTCGCCATATGTTGAATTATCGCTTATCGCTCTCTCATTTCTAGGCAGACGACTTAGAAAAATAAAACAAGTGAAACGACCGGCGGCCGATAAATGGGTATTGTTAAAAGTTAAGTTCGTAATACGACACTGTTATTGCTCACTCGGAGCATGGAAGAAAAAACCATTCCAATCTGAGAAACAGATAATCCAGCCTTGAACCTTGACCAGCAGTGCATGTAAATTTCTCTCTTTCTCTCTCTTCTCTTTTTTTATGTCCCTATCTTGCTCGCATTCTCCTTCTGTCTTGCTCTTTTTCTCTCTCTCTCTCTCTCATTCTCTCATAGATACACGTGTGTACTTAATTTTGCCAGGAATTCTAAGGTTGGATTTTATCCTTTATTCTTTGCATAATATCTAGAAACAGTATAATTTGAGAAAAAATGTAATTTTACCATTAGAAAATGTGGTATTACTGATAGCGGTTGTACTAAGAAATTAGAAAGTCATCGATAATAGTAGAAGAGAGTAAATAACAATCCTTGCGGAAGGAGAAGAATTAATATTGGAAAGAATGTTTTGATCTAAGCTCGTGAATATGTGAAAAAAAGGTTAAAAAATAGTAATTAGAGTTAACAGGAAAAAATCATAAGAATTTAAATAATACGCAATACGAGTAGAAATAAATGTCGTAAACAGGGTGAAGTGACGTCAGCAAAATGTGTAGAAATATGTAAATACTGTTGAAGGTAAGAAAAAAAGGCGGGTAAATAAATTCTAGCAAAAAGGCAAAGATATTTATGATGTCCAAAAGGTTGAGTTGATTGTAGTGAAAAATTTCAGAGAAATAAATGCTATCGAAAAGCATGAAATGACTCTTGCTAAAATGACGGCGGGATAAATGCTGTCAAAGTGGCGTATTATTTATCCCTAAAAGGCCTAGAAATGAATGATATTAAAAAGGTTAATGTGAATGTGGCCAAAATGATGTGAAAATAAATTCTTTTGAAAATGGACAATTCTTAATAACAAAACGGAGGAGTAAAAGTGGTTTTATTATAACGCAGAGGCGTACAAATAAATGTAGACGAGAAGTGCGGGTGACTGTTACCAAAAAATCAGACAATATAATGCTGAAGAAAATAATGAATTCATTATGATGCAATGCGTAGAAATGCATACTATGTAATTGTGGCAGCAAAAAGGCGGAGAAATATGTAAATGTTGGCGAAAATAATTAATTACTAATTGCAAAATGGCGTAGAAATTAATCCTGTAAAAATGAGGCGTAGAAATACATACTGTCGAAAAGGATAATGTGACAAAAAAGGCGGAGTAATAAATACATAGAATAATGACGATGGCTTATAATAAAAATGGCGTAGAACTAAATGCTTTCAAAAATAGTGAAATGTTTGCAGCAAAAGGGCATGGAAATATGTTGTATCGAAAATTCTTATTCATAGCAAAATAGTGAACAAATAAAATCTGTCCAGTAGTGTGATACGGCCTAGAAATAGATGCGACCGAAAAGGGTGATGAGACTGTGGCAAAAATATTAACAGAAGTGGTTAATTGTTTATAGCACAATGGCTTAGAAACTGATGTGGAAAAGGGATAATGTTACAGGGCAAAACGGTATAAAAATAATGTCTAAAAGGGTTTACTTTTACAGTAAAAATTCGGAGAAATGGTTTCAAAGGATAATGCATTTGTGTAAAAATGGTAGAGAAATAAATATTACTAAATATGGCGAATTATTTATAGTACAAAAAGCATTGAAATCGATGCACTTGAAAATTGTGAATTTTTATAGACAAACGGATTAGAAAAAGATGCTGCCAAAAATTGAACAATTGTTTACAGAAAAAGATAGAAATTAATGCTTTAGACAATGGTGAATTGTCCCAAACAAAAAGTCGGAAAAATGTGTGTTGAATAAAAGGTGAAATGATTTTTAGGAAATGAAGCACAGAAGTTAATACTGTTGAAGGAATGAAGTTATTGCTGCAAATATGTCATTGAAATAAATGATTGCAACAAAAATGCGAGAAATTAAAAACTATGGAAAAGCGTTAAGTTATTAACGCAACAAAGTGGAGAGGTTTTGCCGCTTCTTCGTCACACATGAAATCGGGATTATCATACCTAATAATTATTTATTGTCAAAATTCAGTTTAAAACAAAACATTATAAACTTTTTTATCTTAGTGCTTACGGCGTTTTTAAGTGAAAAATGCATTTGAAGTTTCCGGTTCTAGAGCAAAAAGTGTATGTAACTGCAACGAAAGTTACTCATAGTCAGCTGATTTAAAACTAGGTTCTCGATGAATGAAACTATCAAAGTTATTAGATTGTGAGAAATAACTCAAATGAATTATACACTTTAAAGTATTATTCATGTGGTACCTATACTGATACTTCATACCAAGCTACACCGATTCTTCATATAGAACCATAAACGCATAGGGGAATGGCCTCAGTTCTGACATTTAAACCAAATTCAGAAAGAAAACTTATATTTAAAATTGATATTATACATATTTTTTCTTATGTGTGCAGTATTCCTCTTTACTCATTATGTGCCCAAGAAAATTCAACTGTCTCTTTCTTTATGAGACTCCTTTTTGCTTCCATTTTCTTTAAAACTTCGTCGTTGCTCACATGTTTGGTTCATCGTATTCTTAGCTTCCTTCTGTAGAACCACATTTTTGTTGCTCATCTTTATCTGTGAGAAGATTTTCCATTATTCACTGCCGTATAGCATGATTGATATAACCTAACAGACGTACTGTAAATCTTGAAGTTTTTGCAAATGCATTCGTTAAAAGATGAACAGTTTGAATTGGTCTAAATTATCTTTCTTCTTGGTAAATTTCTGACAGTTATTCATAGTTTTCTCTGTTCCATAAACGTTTCAAGTTTTCATGACTTCAGTTATCTTGAGCATCGTTTAACATTTAGTTTTTACATCATGAACAATACTTGTTGATATATTTATTTTGACTCTTCATAGTACAGATGAATATCTATTATACAAATAAATGAATTTTATGAACACAGTTGACATATTTTCCATGAACACTGAATTAATACAAATAATCCGCACTTCAATTTTTAAAGCATAGTTCAAAATTCATGAAATTAATAATTTATGTTAATGATATAATTCAATTATAGGATAATTTCTATTTTTAACAAATTGATAACGAAAAATGTACAGGTAACTATATGAACGGGTATAGTGTATGTTGATGTTGCTTCAGTGTTTTCAAAAATCTCCTTTGGTATTTAATTAAACACTAATGTGTACAATATCGTATAAATATTGACTATAGGTTAATGTTAGCTTTGATGGGTTCAAATCCTACTAACATGACGTTCCGCTTGTTCTTTCCCCAAATGTAATCTGACTGAAATTCCTACTTGCAAGATATCTAACAATGCCAAAAGACATGCCAAGTATTTCTTGGGCTGAACATTTTATCAATAAAAAACTTTATAATAATAAACTTTATAATAACATATTAGAACACAAAGGTTTATTCTAAAATCGGATAATATTTTCGAAACAATCTAATACAAAAACATTGATTCTTCAAGTTAAAATAGTTAAAACAAAAAGTACTTTCATTTACAAACAGGACAACACAACTCAATTAGCTCGGCAGGATTATCACCTGGCTATAATTCAAGTTGACCTTCAGCAAACACCAAAAAAACATTCAACAGATTATTCGAGGAGACTACAATTCAAACATCGTGAGACCACATTTAGCGCCTTGAAATTATTTCTGACAGAAATATGAGGATTTTGTTGCGCGTATGTGTACTTATAGAGAGAGAGCAAATATAAAATTGTGATATCTTTAGCAAATGAATCACATACTATGTGTTAGTATGCATACGTCAATCTGACTATGTATGTATGTATGTATGTATGTATGTGTCTTTTGAATGTATATACTTTCATACATAAAATATATCTCTCACCCGAAATCTCATAATTATGTACTTCCAATGTACATACATTTGTATGGACATTTAATGCAACAAATCATAATAAGAACGGAAATATAATGATGGTTGTGTCGTTTCATTATATTTCTTTGTAATAGTGAGAAAAAAGTTACCGAGTACAATGAAACAGTTCACGTCATACATAGAAGGGAACAGAAGTACTACATCTACGAAAGCCTTAATGAATGATATTACATTTACCACAGAGCCCAAATATGGAACATCAACTAGGCCACTTTAGACATGGAACATCAACTAGGCCACTTTTAAGTATTTTTCAAATACATTAAAAGGAAGTTTTTGTCTGTCAATAATAAAATCTTCTACAGTATTGATTCGTTGCCAACATAACAAAATGAGATTGAAAAGTCTAAGTTCTTTTTCACGATTTACTTTCAGTAGAGGCATAATAAAGCAACTATAATTTATTGAGAGTGCATCTAGAATAATTGAAGTACACTCTCAATAAGTGTAGCCATTGTGGCAGTTGCAAATTTATGATTTCATCCACAAAAATTGAGCAAATAGTTTTAATAGAAATCTGAGGAAGTAAATATTCTTTTAAGTAAATATTGCTTTAGTAAGTCTGTATGTTAAAACTACTTTGCCCCTCTTTTGTAGATGAATACAGAGGCATCAAAGGATGCTTATTTATTTTATACAGTATAATTGGCCAGACATAGTTGTTAATCAGTTCGGATATTAACACTGGCAGAAAATGGAAAATCAAAGAAACTATAGAAGATCCAGAACTGATCGGCACCATAAAAATCGGAAACTGACAAAGATACGATGATGATGGCCCTATGAGACTACTTAATAGCGATAGAAGTTATAATTATGAAGTGGGAATATTGGGCGTACTAATATCTTCACTGATCGTGTATTTCCATCCAAATGTTTATACTTTCAAGCATAATTTTTAGTTATCAACAAGGATGCCGACAGAACTTCTTTATTCACTCACAATTAAATTTTATAAGAAAAATATTAAAATATTTTTCAGTCATTAAAACAAACGAACGCAATTTATATATATATATATATATATATATATATATATATATATATATATATATATATATATTCGAATATAGTTTACATCATAAAATTAAGGATTCTCTTTTAAAATCATAGATTAAGCCTAAGAAATTATTAGAAAATTTGATATCAGAAAACGTTGCTCTTGTCCTATTTTGAAAAACCTTTAAGAAAAAGGATTATGGTTTTTAAAATAACTAAATTTGTTGTATATGCACCAGTTTAACTCCGTTATATTTAAAACCAGAATTATAAATTCAACATAAAATATTTTGAAGTATCAGCTGATACTATACTGTATTAGTGGCCATGTTTCAGCACAAAATCTTCCATTATAAACTTGCTTCTTTTAACTATTTGCGTAATTGTTGGGGTTATTTTTATGTATGGATCTGAATCTTTTGAAACCCCGACTCATGAATTACATTGAGGTCAGTGTTTTCAAGTTTGAGCTCTTCTTAATGTATAAATGTTTATTTCAGTTTTGAGTTTTCTTGAACAACCACTGCTTGCTTTCATATAGATCGATAGGGAATATAAGACGTAGTTTAAAAAATGCAGACGAATTTCTGGGAAAAAAGTTTATTTTAATGTATAAAACGCACAAGATTTTAGAGCAAAAAATGAAAAAGAATGAAAGGAAAAAAATGAACTTGTGAAAATAAAAGAGAAAAAAAGGAAATAAAACGGGACATGTATTTTACTTTTATGATTCGTAAACATTACGAAAGCGTGATAATGACCCTTGAGGTACAAGACCGCCAAATTGCCAATACACATCGTGAAAATAAATAGAAATAAAATTAAATAAATATTAACTTGTTTGTTTTGCTTTTAATTATGAAAGATTTATTTCTCTTTGTTGCGTTACGCCATTAGATAGATATTATCTTACTGGTAAAGTAATAAATCCAATTTGACTCGTTTTGTCGGTTTTGAGTTAAAATATAAGACTCAGCAGACGTTTGGACACGATTTGTGATGAAAAAATAACAGCGTCTTATACACACAGGATTACGGTAATAGAAAATTTGCTCTTGCTTTATACGCCAACGATAGCCTACTAATCATTATGCCTTCGTGAAGTGAGCATACTTCATGGGAATTATGGGTAACTGGAAGGAACTCAGATTGGTAGTGATATTTCGCCAGAGACACTATAATTGACTCTTCAAGGACGCTTTCCGTATCTACAAGACATCTCTGGTTTGCTACTTCACAAATATTTTCTTTTCCTTTGTTCTTGTTTCATGTCCGTCATTTCCTTTTGTATATTTATTGCATCGTTTTATGTCTTTTAATTCGATTTTTATTTTCTTTGTAATAAAATTTGTCACAACATGACAATTTTCAGCGCCTTTAATGTTAAGGCGATAATGAATTGAGAATAGCACAACAATCAAATCTCTGACATTGAGTGAACAAAGGAGCAAATAAATATTGTAATCTGTTTCGTCAAAAAAAGAAACTTATTCTGCGATTTAATCATGCGTTTCATATATTAAAATGGAAGATTTTAAAACATTTTAATATTTCTTTTATGCTTTGGAAAAAGTAAAAGTTTGGGAGATTCATAACGTTTGGCTTATTACAGAGAAAAGGATAAAATAATAATAATAATGATCAATATGTGAGCGTGTAAGTGTTTTGATTTTTTGATTATCCCTTGTTTGCTATTTAGGATTGGGTTTTCAGTTCCTTTTAAATTCTACTAAAACTCTATACTTCTAACGTCTCCGCCTAAACTCTGAAATGTTATTTACTATTTATTTATTTTTATTTTATTTTTTCTCAATGGGACTAGATAGGTTCATCTATCGTCTGATTCACACTTCTCCCCGGTCTTTTGAACAGAAGTAGAGGTTTAACCCTAGTTTTCTATTTAGGATTCGGTTTCCGGTTCATTCTAAAATCTTTTCCTTCTCTTCTACTTCTAGTAGCCCCTTGCGTCTTAGTGGCGTTATCGCCTTGCTTGGAGTGTATTGAATAAAAAAATGTAACCACTCCAACTGGTTATATTTTGACTTCAACACAGGAAAATTACATTACTTTTTTTTGTTTTTGTTTACTAAAATCGTTCATATTTAAGATTCCCTCCGTTTTTTAAGATATAAAGAGCATCATTACAAAAACAATTAATCCAGTGGATTAAGGGGTTAATTTTAGAATTCTTTCGATTTACTTTGCTGCTTCAAAAATGAACCCACTCCTGCACGCTTTAATAAATGCGACTTTCTGTCATTTCCTGAAATATCATAAAAGCTATGTTTAAACGGACTAGCAAACAGAATAGAATTAATAATAATAATAATAGTAATAATAATAATAAATGAAATTGAAATAGTGAAAATGATAACTGTCAAGAACAAAAATAAATAGCAAATGCAATTAATTCACAGAAAGAATTAATAATAATGCCCGTCACACGAGCTAGTGGTTAGTAAAACAAATAGGAGATGGAGTCATGATTTTTCCAAGGACATGATTGTGAAGCAAAGACAAACAGCATTGGCTGGTATTTGACTTAGGTCTATTCATGCCCTCTTCTGTAATGGAAATCATAACACTCTGCCAGCATACACCAAGATAGGCATGAAAAGTTATTTGGTTTATATATATATATATATATATATTATATATATATATATATATATATATATATATATATATATATAATATGTGTGTGTGTGTGTGTGTGTGTGCAAAATTTCAGGTATAAATAAAAATATATATGTAAAAAGACAATATGAATAAAAACAAAAGGAAAACATATCATAACCGACGCCGTTTCCTGCTTATGGACTTTATCAAGGAAAATACTCCCCGGATTTTTTTAAATATATCTCCTTTCCTGAAAGAAATACTCTCTTCCCAAACCGAAATATGTGATTATAAACATTTTTAAAAAATAAAAGAAAACGGTTAAATTCATAACATTCTATTATTTAAAAATATGTATAATACACAAATTAATCCCAAACTAAAATAATATAAATCATAATTACATTATAAAAAATCAAAAAATCAACAACAATTTAATTTTCACACTTTTCTTTATTAGACATTAAATTAGATCGCTTAGCATTCTCCATAGCTTACCTTGACTTTTAGTTAGCCTAATATATATTAATGAGCGTTCTTAAATTTAAAAATTCTGAAAAACTAACGACATTTTTACGTTTGTTTATAAATATTTGTTGAAAAATAAAATCCTTACATTTGTCTTGATAAAGTTCATCAGAAATAAAAAAAATAGGCTAAAATAAGTTACCTTTATTCATTTATATAGGTACATCCAAAGATTCACAAAAATGAGCATACATCGTTTATTTAGTAATTTGTATTGATCTGGGAAGGTGATTATAGCTATTTTCTCCTCCAGAAAAAAATTGCAGTTTTTGATTTATTGTTGTAGGCTGATATGGTTTTCCTTATTTTCCAGAAATGTTTAGTATAATTTGTTTTTTGCATTTAATTTCCCATATATGTTTAGAGAGCCGTATTTTTAAAGGATGTTTTGTGTGAGTATTTTTGTTTCCAGAGTCCTTCAGTTATTACTATGAATATTTTTATTCGTTATCTGCTGATTTTACAGTGGCTAAGTATATCGTATTGTTTTGCAAGCAATTGCCATTTAAGGGACATTCGTTCTTTGCTTTGTAGTTACAGGTGGGTTTGGTTTGTGCGAGTGGTATCTTGGTTATTTTTCTGTTGTGCTTTTTTACTATTTGTCTCATGTTCTCAGTGCAACATACTAAATAAACGATCAGAACTTATCTCAAAATGCATACACGAAAACAGATAAGAATTTTTACATTAGTTAAAAATCGAAAACTAAAACCAAATACCTTGTAAAATATCACCATGAAAAAATGCAAATACACGCACTATATACAATGCAGATAATATAACATATTTTAGTCAATACTTTAAACAAGTAAGATAACCAACCCCTGAAAAAAGAAAAACACCAGCTATAAACATAGAAATGCAAGCACACGGAAAGGTTTAATGGCTAAATCATGTGGCCTGACGATTGCATCTAGCATGAAACTGCCTGTCGCCTCTAAGTGTTGACTTCAATGTTCACTTTTATATTTACACACGCTCTATCTCTGATATTGGGCACTTTATCCCATAAATATAGCACACCTTAAGAGTATATTTCTTCATATATATATATATATATATATATATATATATATATATATATATATGAGAGAGAAAGTACAAATGGAGTAAAAATCTACTGTTTGTAACATTTACTTTTAAAAAGTGCTCAATACAAATTTTGTAGTTATTTAATATATTCCTTTGCTCCGAGATTTCTGATGAAAAGGATCAATGCACAGCGTATTTTTCATTTTGAAATATTTTTCGCTTTTCCACTCCATGGTTTGGCAATAGCCAATTTGGCGTAGGCATGGCACACATTAAAAAGGATCAATACAAAGATTCTTTTAAAGTTAAACTTATCGTATTTGGCAATTTAAACATTATTTTACTCTCAAATATTGTTCCAGACTAGCAATAAAAATAATGGTAACAAAAAGGTGATTTTCCAGTTAACTATTAATATATATTATTGTTACTTTATAAATTGTTTCGATACAAATACACACAAACACAAACACATTTTTTTCTTCCTGTTATTATTACGCATGCCCCAACACACAAACACGTATATAGATATATTTATGTGAATATTCTGAAATTAAATTTATAAAAGGTGAATAAATTACAAGAATTACTTTTTTCAATCTTCCTGATATGAAACAAGAATCAAAATGTGAAATTCGTTTCATAACATTCACTCGTTGAATACATAAACCTGAACATATGAAAACGCAAATGCGCATGAGCACACGAGCACACACGCAGTCTGTCGGTTTAGAACATTTCACGTGAGAGTAGCTTAAATGGGAATTGTGCAGACAACTATTAAAAATGTTGCTTTCATTCGAATTCTTTCTCCATTTGGAAATTACTGGTTCATATGCGTGTTTTATAAAGTAGAGTTATCCTTCAACAGCAATGAAGCATAACACAAACATTTAAATGCTTTTGAATCTTAAATCTGCCTACGATAAAGCTTCACAATCAATGTCGGCCGTATTCAATGAAAGATGTTTGAAAGAAAGATTGCTGCCAATATATATATATATATATATATATATATATATATATATATATATACACACACTGTGTATATAGGCAGCAAATGTTTTTAAGGTAAATATTAAAAACGACACATTTTTGAGACGATTAATTTTAATGATCGACTTTTCCAAGTTATGAATAATTTTTCTCAGACAAGGAGGTAAATAGCGTTGTTACATCATTTCAAAATTTTACTTAACTCACCAATTTTTTTCTACCTACCCTGATGATGAATGACTTAAGACAGTCGAAAGCTTAGACCATATTTCCTGTACTTTTGTTTCAAAATGAACTTCGAACAATTTCTGGCGAATTTTATTCCTTGTCTGAAAAGTCGATCATTAAAATTAATCGGCACAAAAACAACAGTTTGAACAATGTAAATAATTACAATACTTCATCTCAGAAATATAGACACATACATACATACATACATACATACATACATACATACATACATACATAGATACATACATACACACATACATATATATATATATATATATATATATATATATATATATATATATATAATATGGATAAAACAACTGAAAAGTTGCAAATTAAAAGAAAAAAAATTGGGTGTTTTTTTTGTGAAAATATTTATTTATATGTTTTTATATATTTGATATTTCAGATCGCCTCGATCCTTCCTCAGAATTTGAATAAATAACTGTGTTCGGAAGTTTGTTTACAAGTAGCGTCCGTCGCGAGACGCGGACGTCACGTGATGTGGAATGCAACTGTGTTTGAATATTTCTAACGTAAATCTAACGATAGTATTTCAGATGTTGTTTAAAAAGTTTTTTTTAACTATATATATATATATATATATATATATATATATATATATATATATATATATATATTTAGTTAAATATGAATAAAACAGCAGCAAAATTTATACAAACATTCTCCTTTCTGTCACTTCTTTTTACTTTCATAACTTGTGGGGTTTGTCTGCTACGTTTGCTTGGAAAAGTCATGAATCCGTATCTTCTTCCCCGCCACAGCTATTGGTTAGATAGCAGGGTATACTGGAATATCTAGCCTTGTGTGAAGCCACTTCACTATCTTTTCCAAAAAAAACATGGCAATTCACAAATAATAAAGAAATCGAATTTACGGTAAGTCGTGACAGCCTACGTCCTGAAAGGACATGACATTAAAACAATCTCTTCTCGTAGATGTGGCACGAGGCCGAAATTAAGAGGCACCCAGTGAAGATTGAACTGACTATTCAGTTGTAATTGATCTAGCGAGAAAAGTCTGCCAACAATTACACTACGTCGAAGTTCCCCAAAACACTTCTCGTTGTGATGTGATATCTTCACAGAGACTGAGAAATTTTTTTTTTTTAAATCAGTAACAAGTTACCATATGCACATACCAACACATAGGGACGCACAATGTAATATAAATATACAAACACACTGACATACAATCTTGCATAAATTTTGGTGAGAATATACATGTACACATGTATATATATATATATATATATATATATATATATATATATATATATATATATATATATATATATATATGTGTGTGTGTGCGTGTGTTTGGGCAGCAATCCCTCTTTAATACAAGTTTCATTAAAAACGACTGACAAGGTAAATCGGTTAAATTTTTTTATTTAATTTTTCTTGTGTTCTTATAATATTTTCTTTTTCTGGACATAAATTATGTAGAAATTGTTCGAATGTTCTGTATACTTTTAGCCATTATCAAGGATGGTTTTATTTTTACTTTTAACTGAATGGATGGATTGTTTTATATATATATATGTCTAAAGTTATAGGAATGTTTTATTTTCCAAATACGATCAGAACATTGTGACTGTGTTCATAATTGATGTTATTGAGTGTTAGATTTTTCTTTTTTTATTAATAATGCTCCCATGAGAGAGAGAGAGAGATGAACAACAATATAACAGATGTGCTAAAAAACCTATTGGCCTGATCAGATCAGGAACGGATCATTAAAAGAAATATGTTTGATCATTTGGTTAGGTTTCAGGAAGTAGTTTGGGTGGAGAATTTTTCAGTGCTTCCCCCATATGACATTGTGGAACAATTAAATGATGATCGTCTGTCCATTTTCTGTCAAATAAATTTATTTTTTAATTTACAGGACAAATGCTAATACGATCGATTTCTACTGCAAATTAAAATCCTTTCGTTGCATTGTTAAATCAAAAACAAATTAACGACAATTTTTCCACGATTTATGATAGCAAAACCAGAAAATTACGTATCTATAGAGAGAAGCGGTTATATATGTTTGCATATGTGTGTGTGCGCGCGCGTGTGTGTGTCCGTGTGTGCGCGCATAAAAGACAGTCTCTTTTATAAATTTAATAAATCTGTTGAAAAAGATATTATCATGCTTTTCGATTAGTTCGAACTAAGAATATAAAGTTAATCTAATGCAAGACTATTTATAATTCATAGATTTATCAGATCCTTGAGCCAATAAAATATATTTTCGATTATCAAATCAAAACGATAATTTCTAAAAACATTTCTCGTGTTACAAAGTAAAGATAATTTACACTGAAATGAAATTTACCCATCCGAGAGTAAATTTTTCAATTTATAAATTACGATAAGGAATTTTAACACGTCTTAAGATTTTTTCCTGAATAGTGTATCCAAAATAAATATTAATTAAATATTTTTTTAAAGTTATGTGTGTGTGTGTGTGTGTATATATAAATATATATTATGAGATAATGATGTATATTTTTATATATCAAGATATACAATATTGAGGAAAATGTATGACAAAGTGGAAAAAGTTTTCTTGTGACACGTTTCGTCCTTTAGGATTTCATCGGACTAAATTTATTATGTTGGTGCGACTACACATGCGCACGAACGAGCGATGTCGAGAATTTTAAATTTTGAAATTAAAAAAAAAACATTTACTCTAGCTAATTTCATTTTGATTCTTTTTTTTTTCCTCATCACTTTTGAGTTTTGTTAGTAGCTACACTACAGTGTGATAATAGAAGTTCTGCCAGGAATGGCGAAATATTGTAAGTGCCATGGCGCATATTTACTGTAGATAACCATTCGATCAAGGCACTCTCTAGACATCGTAGTGAATTGTTTTCTTCTTTGATCAAAGTGGCATTTTTTTGTCAAAATTGTGGTCATTCTCGTTATGGTGGGCAACCTAGACATTTTTCCCAATATATATATATATATATATATATATATATGAATTTAATTAAACAAAGAAAATTAATAAAAACAAAAAAAAAACAAAACAAAAAATATACATATATATACATATATATATAATCTTGGCAGCAACCTATTTTCAAACATCTTTCATTGAATACGGCCGACGTTGATTGTGAAGCTTTATCTTAGGCAAGCGTTTAAAGCACGTTGGCTCGAAGGAGGCATTCAGGTTCGTATCCATCCTGAGGGCACGTTTTCTTTAATAAGTTTCTTTTTTAATGTGCAGGCCGGTAGACGAAATAAATGCTATTTAAAATAACAAGCGAAGCATCTACTCAAATACGCTTATCCACTAAAATAACGTTTGAAGATCATGTACGTCTTTTAATGTACATTTAATAAGAGCAAGTTGAGGATTTTATCTCACTGAAACAATAAGATAAAAAATAATAAAAATTCTTCTTTGTCAATCTATGAAATTTTTAGTTGTTATGACAGTGGGGAAAAGTCGCAAAGCGCAAGATGTGAGACAGAATACGATACTTCCTTTAAATGACAATCATAAAGTAAAACAAACGAAATTGGCAATATAATACATGAAAACCAATATTTCGACCGATCTTTTTACCTATGGGTGATGTACTACCCTCGATTGACTACCAGGACAGCGTACAAGGTGTCTGCTGTCCCCACAGGCTGAAATTGGGTTTATATTATTTCTAGTAAAGTGGGGGTTACATAATGATTTTCAGAGAGTTTTAAGGTGACAACTGAGACATTCATTGATCTTTTGAGGACATACGTGTAGCCAGTGTACAAAATGCCAAGCGCTTTCAGAAAGAAAGAAAAATTATGCATGGCAGTGCTCCATCACATTCAATGAAGAAACCAATCTAAATAAAATGGATTACAACAACTCCATCACTTTGTTTAAACAACTGAAAACTTGTGGAGTATTCTGAAGAGGAAGGTTTACGTTGGCGAACGTCAGTTTGTAAGAAAAGATGAGCTTTGGAAGGCTGTTCTGGACTCTGATTGATATGAAAAAAACAGAAGTTCACAAAATCAGTGGATGAACGACTTCTAAAACGATTTTCAGAACATGGTATATATATATATGTGTAACACATTAACCTTTCATAAGAACATTATAATAGCTATGTTGTCATTAAACTGAAACAGTTTTCAAGGATTTGTTCAAATTATTTGCGCACATTCTCGGATTATAAGTTTTACTTACGAAACTGTAATGTTTACTGGCGTTGCAATAACCTAATAATGCGAAACCAGTAAAATTCATAGAACAGTTGTTACACGATAAAAGTTATATATATATATACACACACAAAAAGACATGCACACTAATACATTATCAGATTTTTCTAATTTTTAGTTAAATGGATTCACAGAAATATATATCTATTAATGAGCGATATTTATATTTATATATATAGATAGATAGAGAGAGAAGTAGTGTTAGTGTGTGTGTATGTTTAGTGCACACATATTCAGTGACATATCACGTTTGCGCGAATATTTGTTTTGCTTATGATTTTATCGGAAAGTTAAACTTTGTGTCCCGCACTCTTCCACAGACTCTTAATGCATTCACCCCTCTCTCTCTCTCTCTCTCTCTCTCTCATGTCTGTGTGTATATATATAGATATATGTGTGTATATCTGTAGATAGATAGATAATGATCATTCATATAAAAATATAATTTGTATCTTTCATTGAAAAATAAAGTGCTAAAATATATTTTTGATAGGCAAAACCATTTTTAAAGATTTCTCTATAAATCTGATTACAAGTCGGATTATAAATGACATTTGATGACACTGCCGTTGTTGGTGGTTACTCGATGGGCTAACAAATAATCTACACTTGCGACGTTAGTAATCACAGAAGGAATGGTGGAAAAGGAAGGAAGGAAGGAAGGAAGGAAGGAAGGAAGGAAGGAAGGAAGGAAGGGAGGGAGGAAATGAGGGAGGAGGCGTGATTTGTGGGATTTAAGTGAAAAACTGGTAGAAAATAAAAGTTGCGAGATTGGGCGGTCCATTAAGAGACGAGGCTAGTAGTGGTTTACTTATTATCGACGTCAAGTCTCTGATGGTCTACAAATAATAAATGTCCTCGCTCACTCCGGTTCAGACCCATGGAGGGCGGATTTATACGCATAGGATTGTAACTTCACAATTGATTTACATACAATAAAAAGCGTATGTAGATGTTTAATAGACATGTTTTAAACTGATCTATTATATATAAAGATTTAAAACAACAATATTCATTGGATAACAAACTATTTACATATGCATAAACACACGGTCATCAGGATGTAATTATTGTTCCATTACATACGCACCTATAAATTGGAAAAAGCACATGGTTCTCAATACACGTCCCCACCCCCTCCAAAAATGTGCGATGCAACCAGCTAAAGATCGGGAGATTTGATTTTTAGATTTTCAAATTTGTATTCGAACAAGTAGAATATCTGAAGCCGGCATCACCATATAAACACACAAACATGTGTCGAGAGATGCGCATTAAATAAATTATTGGTGTGCATATGGATTGTGCACTCCAGTGCATGGGCGTAGATAATTCTGGCTGGTGTATGCTAACCTACAGAAAATCACATGTCAGCCTGTCATACTTCATCTGATAAAAAAGTATTAACCATGTTAATATAAACAAGACTGACTCAAGTTCAAGCCGATGGGCTGATATCTAGAACTTGGGTAAGTTTTTTGTTCCGCAAATAGCGTCTATGTAATTACAAAGTTTGTTTGTTTGTTTTGTTATGATACAAGCACACGTTGTATCTTGAACCAAGTCACAAGTTACTCATATTAGTAAAAGTTTCTATTATTTGTGAAGAAAATATACGCGCGCATATTTTATAGAGACGGAAAAAAATCCTCGTATACACATGATGAACAATATACTTTAAAAACAAATGAACAGCACACGAAAATCAAATTGTTAGTCCAAACAATGGTAGCAGTCCCTTCCCACCAAGACGCTCATCTGACAATCAACATTGAAAATTTAAGGCTAAAGTTCTCTCTTCATTATCATTAATTTTAATAACATTATTTTATTATCAATTGTAAATGATGCACTCAGATCATGCGAACATTCACACCTACATAAGGCATCAATACGCGCACACACGCACAGATGCAGAATATCGCATCCATTCGGATTCAAATTTCTCCTCACTAACTTTCGCTATGTAAATTATATGTACGTGCACCTTTACATCGGTTCAAATGCGGCCAGATTCTTCAGTGCGTTGGTTATTTTTGCATTACAAATGCGTGCGAAAAGAGACTCTTAAACTTCTATTCTCACTAAACAGAGAGGCACGGACTCAAAACACGCACGCATAATACTCACGTGCATATATATATATATATATATATATATATAACATATAACATCATACACATACATACAAACCATCTCTTTCGCTCTCTCTTTCGCTCTCTCTCTCTCTCTCTCTCTCTCTCTCTCTCTCTCACTCATTCACTTCGGACATGCACAAATCGGGACTTATATTAGGCTGCCTGTCAGTGCCCCGTAGTCGGAGTTCGGGGAATCTACTAGTCAAGTGATGAAACCAGCACGCGCTGAACGCGAAAGTCGCTGTTAATCGCCAAATACACACAAATATGTAAAATTTATTTCGAAGTTTAATGATTATCTCGTTTATTCTTCTGCTTCATAAC
>OZ038487.1:76833602-76893602 GCA_964036315.1 Acanthosepion esculentum | reverse complement strand
ATGTTACGAATCAGTCAACATTTAAATAATTTACTATTAAATTGTATAAGATAAAAATTACTAAATATATCTAACACTATTTTTACAATGCAAACAATATACAAACATTATTACTGTCATTTTTTTGTTTGCTTAATTTTGTTCCATTATTTTATTTATATCTATCTTTATAAATTTTTATCATTTCGGTTTCCTTTATTTATTTATTTATTTTTATGCATCTGCGGTTGTCGATGTGGGGGAAAGAAGAAACGAGAAACTACCTAAGAGAATCGACATATATTATTCAGTATTATTTTATTCAATAGTTTCTTTTTTATCATCATCAACATGATCATCATCATCATGATCATCATCATCATCTTCTTCACAATATCATTCAACCTCATTGTTTATTCAGCGGATAATATAGGAAGTAGCTGAACTTCATTTTTTAATTGCAAATCGACAAACTACTAAAACTTTCAAAAATTCTCCATGCCTATTTCCCAATAAAATTTTTATCGCTATGCCATAGAATCAATATCAAAATATTAAAATGTTTTATATTGTTTCTTAATAAAGAATAAAGATACTCATTAGGATCATCTTTATAAATGTTAGGTGTATTGATCTTAATTGATAAGGAGGGATTATAAAAAATTAAATCAATGAATGTGCGTATGTATTGTAATAATCTGGTCGGATATAGACATACATACATACACACACACACACATATAAATAGAGAGAGAGGTATATACATGTTGAAAAGATGTAAATAATGTTTTATTTATTTCTGTATGCTAGTATGCATGTAATAATAATAATAATAATAATAATAATAATAAATATAAGAATAACTTGCGCTCACATGATTTGCTGGATGTGAAGTATAAAAGAAGATATTTTTGTTTTGGTGGGAAATCTCATCGAGTAATAATCTCGTCATCGTAAACAAAGAAAACAAAATCTGTTAATAGCTATCGCTGTTCTCGCAGACCAACGAGTGAAATCGAAAAAACAACCGAGAAACATGAAGAGAAAGAAAAAAATGTTGTAAAACATTAAGCTGGTAATGTCATTTCATTTTCAGCGAAAGTCATAAAGTGCTTATGTAAGGATTCAATATGCATCATAATAATTAGACAAATTCTTGTCAGGGAATTCTTCACAATATGAAAGTCACAATACCCATCGTTATCAGAAAGCATGAAATTATACAGAACTTTACATAAAGATTGGAAGAACTGGAATTACGAAGAATTTATTCAGACGACATTATAAAAATCGACAAAAATAATAAGGATAGTGTTGAAGTATTAATGAAAGTTATTAAGGTTAAGTTATTTCATCTTTAGCGTGAACCAGCAATAAACTCAATAATAATAATAATAATAATAATAATAATAATAATAATAATAATAATAATAATAATAATAATAATGTGACATCAATACTGAAACTGTCGAATATCTAATAATCCAATATAGCAAGCTAGCTTAGAAGAGATAAAAACAGACATGAGTAGGTAGGAAAAGTATATTCACTTGTAATTGTACAAATTAGTGGGATATGACGTCAAATCAATAATGTGCAAACTAGAAGCTGAATTGAAGAATAAAAAAACGATATTCTTTGGAATGCAAAAGGAAAATTTATTTCAGAAC
This sequence comes from Acanthosepion esculentum, assembly GCA_964036315.1. Lineage (NCBI taxonomy): Eukaryota > Metazoa > Mollusca > Cephalopoda > Sepiida > Sepiidae > Acanthosepion > Acanthosepion esculentum. The sequence goes on along the minus strand of OZ038487.1, from coordinate 76,891,953 downwards.
AGAATCTCAAATTTAGATTTCGTTAACAAGCAGAAATTGCTGTTCTTGCATACCAGACTAAAATTAAAAAAAAAACGATGAATAATTAGAGAAATATGGGGACCTTATCAGAGAAATGAAAAATATAGAACATAGAATTGACATTTGTGCCACTCCTTACAGAAAACTTGGATAAATGGTTGTAAGAATTGGAACTGAAATCAATCAAAATACAGAACCACTAAATTCAACAAGACTATTAAGGGGAATGCAGGTGTGACTGAAGAGATTTGCTGTCACTTGATCCTTGATCCCAAATTAGTCACCAGTTACTACTGTTGTGAAAAGTCACTGAATAATAATAATAATAATAATAATTTTTTTGTGACTATGTCGATGAGGATTAGAAAGTTAAGATGACAAATAATTTAATATTCCTAGATTTAATCAGTAGCAGTGGTGGTTATTGTTATGTTTATATTATTAGTAGTAGTAATAGTAATTATGTATGTTATGTTTTCTGCTTTGTATCCTGTACCGCGTTCAAACTATGGTCCTTAGGCCATATGATTTAATTGATATCATTTTTCTTTATATATGGGTTGTTCCTAGGGCGATTTTCTGGGCAACTTGTATGTTGATGTTACTTGGGACACTGTTTGTAAAACTGCCCATTCCTTTTCTCACGAGGCCCAGGGCTCCGATTACTATTGGAACAGTCTCAGTCTTCATTCCCCACATCCTGTTAATCTCGATCTCCAGGTACTTGTATTTGGACAATTTCTCGATAATTTTCATGGAGGTCTTTCTCTCAGATGGTACTGCTCAGTCAATAAGAATACACTTCCTGAATTTTTTGTCTTTTTTTTTTATTATTATTATTTCCTTTGATTTCAGTTGTATATTCACTTCCTTCCGCGTCCCAACCAGAGACCTAAGGTCAAAAATAGCTTCATGACATTTTCCACTGTCATTATTATTATTATTATTGTTATTTTTATTTTCTTTGATATCTGGCGTTTACACATTTCTTTCCGGGTCCCGCCCAGGGACCTAAGGTTAGAAATGGTATCATGACACTTTTCACTGCAAAAAAAATTAAAAAATATAAAAAATTATTATTATTATTATTATTCCTTGTAGTCGTTGAGAATAACAAAGGTATTTACTAAGAATGTTGAACTTTGTTCTTAGAAAGAAAAGAGAAACTTAAACATTAAGAAGATATAATAACAAATGAATATATAAAAAACTTTCAATAATTTTTGTCCCAACTAAAAAGTTTTACATTTTTATGTCGGGGGAAAATTATCAGTTTGTGGTTCTAATATTTTTTTTCACATATGTGTATCCATATTAGTAAAAAAATATGATTCTTGTATTATATATGTATGTGTGTGTGCAATGTAATTTTATATTTACCAAATTTCTATCGGTGCCAGATGCTAGTGTTGAATTCTAAATAAAATCAGGATTTGGATTGCTGAATTTCAAGGCAAAACGGCCCTCAAATACTGACAGAATCCAATCTTATTCATTTTCTCAAATCTGACCTCGCATTGGATAAAGCTAAGCCCAATAAACAGAAATACATATAAATACGCATGATATATATGGAATGTCATCATGACTAATTTCATAGAAATATTACTTTTTGAAAAATACAGCCCCAAAACATTTTTCACTTTACTCACTTGTATGAACAACAACAGCAGCAACAATGACAACAACAACAATAATAATATCAACTGATCAAATGGCTGCGATTTATCATTTATTGCTCCACGATAATTTCTTTTTATTCCAAACATTACTTTTAGTGGATACCCATAATGAGTAGACGCCCCGTTTTTTTAATAGTGTGAATTTAGTGTGAATTAAGGCTACCGAGTCAGAATAAAAATACATTAATTTCATATATATGTGTGTGTGTGTGTGTGTGTGTGTGTGTGTGCATACACATGATAACTTGTTTACTAACTAAAGATGTTACACTTTTTATTGGGTAATTGAAAGCCAATTTTTGTGTGTGTGTGTGCATACACATGATAACTTGTTTACTAACTAAAGATGTTACACTTTTTATTGGGTAATTGAAAGCCAATTTTTTCCAAGACTGGCTTATCAGCTCAATATGATCATTCCATCGCATATTTATCATAGTTTAATATCGTATACATCCCTACATACATATATATATATATATATATATATATATGTGTGTGTGTGTGTGTGTGTGTGTGTGTAAATGTTTTGAGCCGAAAACTTTTCAGTGTACACTCACATATATATATATTCGCGCGCGCGCGCACACACACACACACACACATATATATATACATATATATATATATGTATGTGTGTGTGCATATATATATATATAATATATATCTCAGGAAAATTAATTTTTCTAACATTCTTCAATATATAAAAATTTATATACCATTTGCTCCTCTATATATACAATATTTAAAATAATTAAATCTTATTAAGAATTAATTATTTTATACAAATACATACACACACAACACATTTTTCGTTATTCACTTGAGGAAGCCATATAGGCGAAATGCATTATCGGATATTATTTTCGAAACATATTTTCATGGACGTTTTTACAACTGTCAATAGCTTATAACTCTGTCGGGATTACATACTCAAATTTATTATATATATATATATATATATATATATATATATATATATATATATATATATATATATATATATATATATATATTGTGTTTGTGCATACAGTTGTACGTAGAAGTATTCGACTCTATATTATTTTTTTTACTTTTCTCTTAAGCAATCCCAATTTGATTTGATGACATCTATTTTTTGTGTTAGTAAAACAGTTAAAGGTGCAAACTGATAAAAGAGAAAATGATTATTATTATTTTATTTCTTGAAACATCAATACTTTATAGTAAATGATTACTGCGTATTCGACCACCGAAGCTAATACATAATCCATATTCCTTTGACATCGATCATTGCTCATAGATATTTCTCGAACCTTCGGTAAAGCTTCTGCATCTTGTGACTGACATTACCAACCATTCATCAATAAAGAATTGTTCCAAAATTTTCATATTCGATGGCTTTCGATGGAAAATTTTCGACGTGATGTAGATTAAGCGATTGAAGTCATTTCATTAAACTTAATCTAAAACTATTCTGAACAGGTTTTCGAAGTATGTTTCAGTTCGTTGTATTATTGGAAGATGAATCACCTATCACTTGTAAGTTGGATAGCAGAGGGTAAAAGATCTTTCGAAAGAATAGACTCATATTTTAGCGAATCTATTTTTCCTTAATTTTGATGACTTTTCCCCTGCCTGCTGCTCTAAATCGACAATATAAAATGATGTATCCATCAGTATGATTCCCTAACGGCGTAGTATTCTTTCCCTAGCATGTTGCTCGTTTTTTCTCCAAACGTAATGTTACTGCTTTTGCCCTAAAGGTTCAGTGTGTGTTTCCGCTTACTAAATAACCGTGTTCAATTATTAATATGACTGATCTAAAAAGTTTTCATCGAATGCTAAATGGTCCTCTTATGTGTTTTCTTGAGTAGTAGCTTTTTCCGTCCGTGATAACCTTATCGATTCAATGTTCTACAAATTAGTAAGAGGTGTACATCTGTCCCAACGATCCACTTATCCTTGACTGAAAGTTCATTGCAATTTAGTTATACATCATATTGAAACATTCCTTTGGGCGAGCCTATCTTACAAGCGGTGATTCGGTACAAATATATTTCCAGTACAATATGATAACACGCATTCAAAATTATAAAGAAAACCAATATAAAATCAAAATCATCTAACCAATAATTTAACAGTTTTCAAAAGTGTCTGTCTTCTAAAGGCAAGTGGTGTTGATGTACGGGTGGTGTAATGGATAGCGACTCTGAAAGAAAAAATCTGAGTGTTGAGTTCGAATTCTAGTCGAGTTTGTTACATTCACTTACGCGCAAATACCCTTGGTAAAAAGTACGAATTCATCTCCTTCTTCAGTTATGGGCTAAATTGTAAGACTTTCATCTGTAGTAATTTTTAATGTAATATTCGCTCGCATAAAAGGAATTATCCTTGTAATCCAAAATAATTTTCGTCTTCAAATAATCCCCAAACGGTTGATAAAACATAAAAAAATAATCAATCTAAAGACAAGTTTTATACATAGATAGATGGTGGGGTAGATATATTTGTTCGACTGAGCGAACTACACCTCAAAGCCAGGTTCCTGTGTCAGTGGTAGATTAATTCAGAAAATATATATTATATACTGACAATGTTTTGCATAATCTAAAATAATTGCAGAAAATGGCTACAATCTTACCATGATATGTGTTCAGCATTAGAAAATTATTTTATTTTTATTTATTAGACAAAGAAAAACATAATTTGAGTATTTCAAGTAACTTTTTCACATGGTATTCTGAAAGTCTCTGATGTTTTAAACATTTAATTATTAAACGAAAAAGAAATTAAATTATTGCATTCCAAAATGAAAGATTTTCCAACATTTTGTCTACCAGGAATGTAGGAGTGACAGACGATTAAATTACTTATCTAGGTACGATACATCAAAACTATTTTCACACAAACTTGGTCATTACGTGCACAAAAACTATTCAGTTAATTATTTTGTTAGAACGTTGAAGTTGTGGAAACTTAATTTATTCGACATATTACGTTCACTTGTTTAGATGGATTTCATTATTTTTATCGGGTTTTCTTTTAAAAGTTTTCGATTGACGCGGACATAGAACACTATTTTATTACTCAAACCGAAATAAGGAAAACAACTGATATTTTTCCTATTTGTGAATGTTAACTTGGGTATTTTGGTAGAATAAACATTTCTCTTCTCAAACTACTCTATTTCAAAGCAAAATTCACCTTTTATTTCTTTCTTTATTTCCAATACTTCTTTTTTTCTTCGAATTTTTTTGTTCATTTTAATATTGAACATTTTTCAAAAGTATCTTCAAGAACTGAGGCTTAAAAATTTTATGAACGTTTTTATTCTTGCTTTATTGATCTGTTTGTGATTTTAATCATTCAATTACGTTCATATCATGTTTTCCTCCTGGTCTTTCTTCACATCTTTCAATTCAATATTATAAAAGCAAGTAAAAATAATTTTTCTTGCTATCTTTTCCCAATTTGAAATGATTTCTCTCTGTGTGTATGTGCCTGTATGTATGTATCTATGCATGTATGTATATGCATGTGTAAATTGTGATATTTTTACCAGATTACCTTTTATTGTTTAACTACTTATAATATTTACACAACAAAAAATAAAATAGAAAGTTTAGATTTAAATTAAATTTTTCAGGTCACATTCTTAAGGCAGGTATTCATTCACTTTTTCCATAAAAGCTATCACTTAAAAAAAGCCCTAAATTAATACAAACAATAATGAAATTATCTCTTTACACATTTTGTAAAAATCCCTGTCTCAATTCCCTTGCCCAACTACTTTTTCATATCTCAATTTCAAAATAGATGACATAAGAGATACAAAGCATGCATATTAGAAATATAATTGCATTTTTGTTGTTATTTATTTCGTTGACTCGTGGTACGAAATATAAATCAGAATTAATAATTAATTAGGAAATGAAAGGAAAATTTTCTGTAAAACTGAATAATTTCTTAAAGTATTTAAAGAGTTAAAGTGTATTTTAGCCACCAGATTTTCATTTACAAATAATATATTAATATCTTACTTCTGAAGTTTAATATTTAGCACAATATTCAGAATATTTTTACCTTTTTGAAAGTTTATTTAGAAATATTATTTGAAACGCCACAAAATGTTACTGTTTCAAATCAAGAGACAACAAGTTTTCTCAGATTTCTAAAACTTCTCTTTTCTTTATTACCATATTTTACCGTGTGTCATGGCTTAAGAGATCACAATTTTCATTTGAAATTCTATTTCTTCCAAATTTTCTTATTTATTGCTGTAGTCCTTGTTGCTGGTTTGTTTCATTTTGTTTTGTTTTGGACAATATAAACATTACACCAGTTAAAAGGGCAACTGTCATTTATATTTAGTGAAGTTTCCTTTCACGTTTAGGATAAAATCAGTAATTTAGCCCATATTTTTATTTTTATTTTTCTTCTTCTTCTTCTTCTCTACGCTAAAGCTACAAAAATATACAAAACAGTAAATAAAAAACTTTTCTTGATGAAAGTTCCACATTTGTGCCACCATTTCCCTGCTGTCAATTTGAGATTTTGCCGTTTTTCTTGTTCAGTCCTTATTGTTGATTCTTGAGTATTTTCAATTACTCCCTATCATTTTAGTTTTAAATTAAAGCAACTATAAAATTCATTAGCATTCAATTCTTGAATCCTCCGATTTTATTATGATTATATTGATTCAAAGTTCTAACTGCATAGATTTCACAGGATTATTTTAACCATTTCACCGGAAACAAGGCAATATAATCACTAAGACACAAGGGGTTACAGGGTGTGAGATTAAATGAGAAAAAGGAAAGAGAACAATACACGCACAGGAATTAATATGACAGAAGATAACGATTGACATTGCATTTAAATTTTTGAAGATCAATGTTGAGTAGAAACGAAAAATTCAGATTTACATTATTTATAGGTCCCGGTTAATTCTTTGCTCATATATAAAAAATGAGAAAGTTAATCGCATAGATCACACATGTTTTGTTAATTATAAGATGTTCTTCCTCTGAAAGGACAAAATCTTAGTTTTTATAGGTAAAATGTTGTGGTTGGAATCTTCTCCGGACTTCTTCAGTTTCCTGGCGTATTTGGTATCCTTTTTGGAATTTCAAATCAAATCCTTTTTCAATTCATTCTGGTTATTTTCATTCCACTCTCTATACAAAAAGAAATAACTCGTGTAATTTATCACGGTTAATTAATCCTTGTAAACCATTGAATCAGTGGATACGAATTCCACTGCTTGACTTAAGAACCACCACGTAAACTACATATATAATGTATACTTATTTATTCGTTCATTTCCCGTATCTGATAGTGGAATTTTGGAGACTTAAACGTAATGTCTCTTCTTTCATAATCAAAGGCTTCCATATGATGCCCAATTGTATACTAGAATTGCTGATGAGATTGCCAGAACCCAGTACTTACGTTTGTCTTTTCAATTGTCTTATTTTCTATTATTGCTCTCTGTCCATTACTCTAACGTTATTTCTCTTTTTCCTCTATACTGAATAATTCATGTCTGATTCCATAGTATCTCACCATAATAATATTCATCAAAACTTACTTTCATATGACGATTGATATCGGTTATTGTTGTGGCCTTGTTAGGGCCAGAAATAAAGACACAAAGAGGGGAATTGAGTTAAACAAATAAATTAACAGAAACATTAATACAAACAGATACAAACGAGAGTGTTACAGCAAGAATGTTCGCTCCGACTGTCAGAGCTGACTGCCGGAAACTTCCCTCTCCGAAAGGCAGTACCTGCTCCTATTTATAGCTGGGAGAGTCCATGCGTGCGTGGGTAAATTACCATAACAGTTATATATCCCCTTTCAAAACTACGTGGAATGTGTTCTTGATCATCTTCTTATCTAACGAGATCTTGGTTCTAGTGACAAATCTTTAAAAAAAAATGGCACTGCTTTAAATACTGTCCTGATATATAAACCACAGGTCATCTGAATCCTTTCTGATGCAACTCTGGTATAAAGTAGAGAGACCGTGGCAATATTATTACTATTAACATCCATTCATGTACCTCTACTCGTGAAAGCTGATGTTATGCTTGCATAATAGTTACTAATACTAATCAATTCTTACTAGTATGTGCTTGGATCATCGCTCACGAGGTTTTACTAATTGTTGACAATTAACTTTCCCTTTGTTTAAATGATGGAATCGAATTTCAGACATGCCTGGTGAATGTTAGCTTACCATATATGGATACCATGAACTCTGTTCTGTGCCAATTATTAGTGAATCCAGGAAGGCTAGTTTATCGTCCATTTCATGAACTGTATGGAGGTCGTATTGATTTCACATCGGCCAGCAGTGTTTACATATATTTCTGGTAAGACCCTATTACGTAAGTGTTATCCATGTATCTCAGTCAGATGTTGACGTCAATGGTGTTAATCTTAAGGCCATATTCTGGATGTATTCCCTGTGTAAGTTGGCTAACACTACAGCCAATGGTGATCCCATAGCTATGCTTTCTTTCTGCTGATATAGGTCAGACTCTAATTAGAAGTATGTTGTTTGTACACAGAATGTCAACATCTCCATTAGATTGTCGATTAGGATACTGGCACGCTCCATAAAGGAAGTGTAAGATTCCAGTTTAACCTGAAACATAAATTTTGCTCCAAATTTCCAGGGATTAACAGATATGGAAAGTACCTGAAGAAAACCGATGAAACTGTGTGGCTATAACAAACAAGATGAGAAAAGCCTTTAGAATAAACCAATGTTAAATAACTGCATCATTAGTTGAGAATAAATTCAAATGTATCAGCATCAATAGTTATTTATATTTTTGTTCTCACATACATTGTCCGGTAGCTTGAAATCGAACATTACTTTCCTGCTAGCGTTAGCATTTACTTTCCCTGCAAGTACCTTAATTGGCTTACGACCATATCACGTTGAAAGACTGGTTCTCGTGCGATCATCGGAGTTAAGCAACATTGTCCCTGGTCAGTACCTAGATGGGTGACCGCTTGGGAATACCAGGTACTGTAAGTTTGGGTGTGCGTTGTAGTGTAATGGATAATATTTCGGAATTGGAAATCAGCGATCCAAGTTCAAATTCCAATCGTGTTCGTTAAATTCACTTACGCGCAAATAATATTGGGAAAGGTATGAATCCACTTCCTCTCCTCCCAGCTGTGGGTTAATTAGTAGGATTTGTATCAGTAAATCATTATTATCGCCAAAAAGTTCTTACATTGTAAAAAATATTTTCTTACCTTAAATAACCTGCAAAAGCCGTAAAAAATCAATCAATCTTTGGGTATCTGTACATCAAATGTAGAGTTATACATATTTGGTTATCTTTGCATCAAAAATACAAGCTATACGCCTCTGGCTATCTATACATCTTACATATAAAGTACAGTGTATGCGTGTGTGTTTGTGCGTGTGTGTGTCCAAGCAACTCCTCCGCTCCCACTGTTCCGATTTCAATGATTCATAACTCATTCAAAGCCCTAGAAAAGATAAGCGCAGGGAACGATTTTCGTTGATCTCAGATTAAGGGTTGCCAGATTATGCGAGGTTAAACATATATATTAATATATTATACTAGCCATTATCGTTGCTTTCAAGTGGAGTAACCCTTATTTAGCTAGCTAAAATTTTAAGCAAACTTAAAAGACGCCCTATCGGGCAGCATTTTAGCTAGCTCCTGTGGAGGACTCTTGGTTTGGCCATCATCAAAATAGCTAGGGAGGAGTAGATCCGGTAGGCATCAATAAACTACAGAAGAACTCAAAATTGATCACTGCATTTAAGTATTGAATTAATGTTTAGGCGTACCTTTTAAAAGTTCAACGATAATTCTTCTGTTGCCACTTAATTTACAGGCGATTTTATGTACGTAGATCCTTATTTACCGTACAAAAATATTTTTATTTCATGGGTGACAGAACAGTGGATAATTTATAAGATAAAATTAATATAGTGTAAAGATGGGAAAATAGAAATTAGAATTAGTTATACATTCAACATTTAAAGAGTTAAAGAAACTTAATAGCTAATAAGTAAAACATATATCATGGAATCAATATGAATAAATGCGAAAATGGAGCTCAATTGTCCTATGAATTGTGAGATTAAAAGGCCCCAGCTCTATTTTATAGTAATTTGGCATTTACTCGACCCAAAGAAGTCACGTTATGACACACGGTCGGTTTAATTGGGGTGTCCGAGCGCGTACACCCAGGCTAGGAACAAAAATTGTCCGCAGCCCACGCAACCGTCGCCTGCGCTTGTCTCGGTGCGAGAAACCGATCCCTCTCTCTGGTGCAATGAGAGGGCGCGCCCTCGGGCAGCTGTTCCTCAGGGCTGGCCAACTCTCAGTATAATTTTCCTCAGTTGCGAATCTGTCCTTTGACGGAGCGCCCCTGAGAGCACTCTGCCCAAAGACAGAGACGCAACTGAGAGATGATAAATAATGTGTTACAAAACACTCGAGAGAGCGGTGATTTACTTGACCCCACCACCACCACCACTGAGATTGTGAAACAAGGCCAGTTTTTAACGTGGGGACCCGAGTGTCTTTACTCGGGCCGCTGGTCTTAGTATGTCATAGCTTGTCCAAGTTGGTCTAAGCTAGTCATAGATGGTCCAAGCAATCAGAGCCGTCCAAGCCAGTCACATCCGCGATATCTTACTTTGCAAAGAGATAGCGAGCGGACGAATCCTGCTAGTAATAGTATATAAGGGCATAAATCTTTGAGAACCTGTTCATAAAAATATAAAGGTACCTGTTAGCTATATGAGCTGTAGCTGTTTCCTGATTTGACATAATTATTTACTCTATTTACATTGTTCGTAACTGTTGTCCTCATCTTTGTCATATTCACGACCTTTCGGTCGTTGTACGCTCCGGTCTTCTTCATGTAATATACGTTGGAAATTCGAATCGAACCCTTTATTTCGTCCACCGGAGTTGATTGTTCTAATTCCACGTGCCATGGATATCTCAGTTTCAGTTATTTCCCTTTAGTAACTCAATACTCCAAGTTTTTGTTCACCTCAGCTGTGGCCAAGTATTGGACTCACAACTCTTTGGTTCAAGTCACTGGATTACTTCAACCAACGCTTTTATCCACTGGACCAATAGTGTTTTTTGTTTTTCAATAGCTAAGAGGAAGGCTGTGAATTTCCACTTCTAATGTCAAGATGAATAACAGTGATCTCCATTAAGTTTATTGCCATAATACTATTTCATTTTTATTATTGCTTGATTTCACTTCTTCACAAGAGATATTTGCCGTTGTATAATATATTAATAGTGTGCTTTACAATTATCAAATGCTTCATTTCAAATAACTTCAAGAGTTGAACTTAAGAGTAAAATGTAATTTGTCATTTATCATGAATAGGATAATCGACAATTAAAGGAAAAATAACTTACTATGTAGAATTAGTCAAACTGAAAATCATTGATTCTAATCAAATGTAACGTAGACATTCTTATTTAATGTATGCCAATTCAGAAACCAGTTTAGAAAGAGAGAGAGATAGCAAGAAAGAGACAAATAAAAAAGTGAAAAACAGGAAGAGACCGAAATACTAATTGGCATACATCAGAATTAAATTGTCATTTGAATGAATATGATTTTTCTTTATAGTGTATTGATTCATGTACGCGTTTCAGTAAATGCGGTTGAATAGCTGTAAAGTGCCATCGTCAAGGCCATTTCTGTATGACACACCATCTAAATTTTCTGACCAGAATAAGGGCCTTTTCTCTAAGTAATCAATTTGTAAAATTATGAATTTCATGAAAAACACATCACATAATCGTTTCTAAATTACGATATGTGTAATTCTAATGATGGATTTAATAACTATTCAAGCCAACAAAACGATCCTCATGTAGTTTTTTTTTTCAATAGCTAAGAGGAAGGCTATGAATTTCCACTTCTAATGCTACACATGTAATCATTGTCAACGCATTAATTTTATTACAAACTAAAACAATAAATTGTTTTAATTTGTAGTTAGAAATAAAAATTTACGGGTTTGGTATGGCAAATCAAGAGACCGAAGTTTTTTATGGTGGTGGACCAAGGTAATAAGTTCATCATTTTTGTTTTATAACGATAAAAACAAAACGATAAATTAATATTAAAAAGTAACATGGAAGTTTATTGATTCTATTTTGTTCAATATTGTACGCTGTAACTTTACAATGTTCAAACTAGTGTATCTCCTTTAAACATAACATAGCTGATTGTTTTTATATTCTAGTCAATTTTTATTTAAAATGACCCTTGAAGATGTTTAATAATCAATTGTTGCTTTTTTGCTCGTTGGATTTCTACTTCAGTCTTACGTTTTTCCGTTGATCATAAATTCTACATTAATATTTATTTTAAAATGATAGGAAAAATAACGAAAATATCAAAACGCACTATTGTTATTAGTTTCAAGTTTTTTTAAATTTATTAGAAAATATTTTAATTTATTTTGTAAACAAGCAACGAAATTTTCTGCAGAAAATCTCGTAATGCTAGTTACAATTAATATATCTACAAAAACTTATCAATAATTTATTATTCTTGTACTAAAACTTTGTATTCATATGCTAGACTTTCACATTAACAAATTAGAATATTTCTTTAAAAATATAAAATGAAAATTTTTAGTTAGTACGTTTTACATCATGGGTGCAATACTGTCTAGCATATATATATACAAACGTTATTTTTAGTGGATACCCATATTCAAATAGAATAGACGCTACGTTTATTTTAAACACTATATTTATTTTCGCCTACCGGCCTGAATATTCGAGAAACGAAGATTAAGTAAGGCTATATATCGCCAGCGCCCTCCGTGGCCAACTCGGTTATAAGCACGTCGAATATACAGTTTCTACTGTAAAAGGGTACTCAGGTTCGAATACTGTCGGAGGTTGCATCTTTTTCTTGAATATTCACGCCGGTAGACGAAAATAAATATACTGTTTAAATCAAACGGAGCGTCTTACTCAAATATGGATATCCACTAAAAATAACGTTTAAAGTGATAAAAATAAAAAATATGTCGGATTAATAAATAAAAAAATCTTCCTGTTCCTTCAGCACGCGAGCAGTCATGGCTCTTCACAGTGTTTACTCATTCCCCCACGAGAATGAGATGTGACACAAGGTCTTTTTAAAGTGGGGCCCCGAGCGCGTGCATGGCTCTTCACAATTTCCTGTCCTTTGTAGCTCTTATTAAATTTTGGATTTTAGCTCTTACTTCCTGTAGTGCCAACCATTTACATAATAAGTGGGTTACTGGCTGCTTTCCTCTGTCACTCTTGCCTTCAATATGTCCTGTGAGTATCAAATATTCCAAGCCGTCTTTCCTCCTTATGTGCCCTAGAAAGTTCAATACTTCTTGTTATTTAGCTTAGTTTGGTACAAGGCTACAACTATGGTCCTGTATATATCTTATTTTTTACGCAACACTCATATATGGCACTTTTCACGGTGCTGCCCTCGAAATTTGGTTCCATTTGTCGAGCAGTATTTTACGATCACTTAAGACTTTAATTTGCCCATCCAACTCGATTAAAAAATATGAAAAATGTGATAGGATATGAAAAGAAACATGTTTCGGGGAGGATAGAATCTGTGACTAGTCAAAAACTAATGAACACATATGAATCTTTATTGTGTTGATATTAAAGGTATCACGAACGGTGGGTGGTCAACAATAATGCGTCCATCTACTCGGATGAGCAAATAAGTAAGAACGCTGTGTGCGGGTGTACTGAAGCAGCTGTGATATCTCACTAAGCCTCGAGCCAGACAATTTAAGTGGTTGAGTGCCTCTGCCAGGCGCGGACACTACTACTGACAATACCAGCAACCGAGACATACGGACAAGACCATTATTTAAAAAAATAAATAAATACATTAAAAAAATAAAAAATACAATAATAATACATTAAAAAAAAATGTAAAAAACACCCAGGTCTGTTAATACCGACATTCGATAATTACTGGTTAGACGATGATTGACGGACATGTTGTCAGTTGTAGCGGGCTGGTGTTTCGGTGGTTATTTCTGCTATAAAGTATACACTTTCCTTCACTTCTAAAATGTGCGTTTTTTTTTTTTTTTTTTTTTTTTTTTTTTTGCATGCAATATTCATTACACTTATACTGCGGCAGACACATCCTGAGATACATTACTTCATTATGTGATGCATGTTTTTCTTATCAAATGACTTATTTACTAAATTCACTACTTTGTTGTGGCTCTTTTTGCTATTATCGTTGATGTGTGCTGCTAATAATAACATTTTGTCAAACGTTACCAGACGGCTACAAAACAAACTTGTGGCCACTGAAAAAAAACACAAAGTAAACTGAAGCAACAAGAAGAAAATAGAAAAGTACTTCACTCAAAAAACTTCAGTAATTATGAAATCTGATTGATGGTGAATCAATAAATCCATAGACTAACTTAGTTATTAGCTAAATTATAACCTGAAATGTTCACTGTATTATATTCTAACTATGGGGTTAATGATAAACATTGGTTTAAAGTGTATTAAGATTATGCTAATACAATATTTGTTGTGCAAAATAAATTCTTTTAACATCATTAAGTTGCGGCCATATTGTTTTGCCTGTGCTATGCATAAGAAGTAAACTCCGACACAAAGAAACAAATAGAAATTTGAATGCACATAACTGTATTTCGCTGCTTATAAGAAGCTCCGATGCATTAGTCTCTCTCTCTCTCTCTCTCACACACACACACACACACACACACACACACAATTTGAAGAAAGAAATCGGAAAAAGGTTTTTCCCTTGTACTTCATAGGCTTCCCCACTATCCCTACTTTTACACACTGAACAGCATATTTCATTTTAATCATGACAAATTCATCACATACTTAAAAGAATTTCCAAATTTATGGTAACGATTGAGAATGTAATAATTAGAAGAGAAGTTCGGTTTCAGTGGTATTATACCACTGAAACCTAAACTTATTGCAGCCCGAAATTCTCACTAATTGTGGTAAATTCATCACAAATCAAGATGAAGCATTTTAAATTTAAATTGAATACAAGACTCAGAATCTAATGTAACTGGGGAGCTGACGCTCACCCAACATTCCAAATTCATGACTCCCGCCACCGACTTTCGATTTATAGGATGTAGGGCGGTTTGGGCCGATATTTTATAGGAAGCAAAATACGGTAGCTAGGCGATCCGCGATACTGTTATTAGGCTTCAGTTCAGAAAGAATGATGAAGTTGTAATGAGATTTAATGTAACTTTCATTAATATCTACCGGAGCATTCCGGTGTTGCTGCTGTTGCTGTTGTTGCTGTTGCTCTTCTTCTTCTTCTTCTTCTTCTTCTTCTTCTTCTTCTTCTTCTTATTATTATTATTATTATTATTATTATTATTATTATTATTATTATTATTGTTGTTGTTGTTGTTGTTGTTGTTTAAAATAATAATAATTCCAAATGCGATATAAAATCATGCTACACTCTTCATAAATCCCTACATCTAATAAGGTATAACGTCTTGTTAGTATTATATAGTATAAATGACAAGAAATATTATTAAGTGATTAAATTTTTAAAGAGAATAACAAGAAAATCAATTTTTACTTAATATTATTTTATTTACTTTTCAGATTAATTATTTTTAGTAGTTAAGTGAGTGTGCCTAAAATTCAGTCTTATTTTTCAGTGTTCTTACGTCTTATACATCTTTTTGCAACTCCTTTAGTCTTCCTGGAAAGGCTCATAATTGTCTTCTTCTTCTTCGGTTATTATTTTGATTCCGCTCATTGGACATAATCAGTTTCAGTTTTTGACATGAAGAGAATCTTCACACGGAAATGATCTACTTCATGTAACGAATTATTATTCTATTCTAGATACCGGCAGTCGTTGTTTCCTGAGCGGTGTACATTTCATAATCATTCTGTGGATCACATTCTGCCCTATCCTGGAGCAATACAACGTGTAGCCTCTGAGACACGGGAGAATTTTATGTCACCAAAAATGATTGATGACAATTTCCTAAAGTTGTAACATAATTTGTAACTTAACCAACATGTTTATCTGTCCCTTAATATATATATATATATATATATATATATATATATATATTTGTGTGCGTGCATGTGTGTGTGTGTACATATATGTACGTATACACATGAGCGTGCGTGTTTGTGTGTGCGTGCACGTGCGTAATTTTTCATCTAAATTTCAGTCGTAAGTTTAACAATTATTAACTTGATATATGTGGGAAATGACATTTTTCTTGATCCGAAACGAGTCTCCTTTCTAGATGTAAGGTCAAAATGATTAGATCAACTTAAAATGTTCTTGTTAAACGAAGTTTATATACAAGCCTGGAATTAATCGATAATTGACAATAAACTCTTGTTAATTTGGGCGCACATTCAGACACCTGGCTTCTGATAAATTTAGTTAAAATAAAACATTCGTTTGCAAAAACGTTTTTAAGACTGGCCGCACCTAGTATTAATCTAATGATACAGACCTGACTCAATTCATCTATATTAACTTGGCCTTGTTTTGAGTCCAGATGAAACTGGCAGTTCTTATTGGTCTCGATCCTAACACAACATCAAACCAGTTACCTTAGGATTAAATCTTAGCTCCCAGTTGTAAAAAATATAAAAACTGTAAAAACGGATTTCATGTGTCTCAGTCCAAAAACATTATCAAAAAAGATAGCAGTGGTCGTTGTCGATGACGCACAATGGATTGTCAAATACAGCGAGACAGTGAGTTGACAATCACACCTGATGCATAAAAAATAAACCACTTTCACTCCGAGTTTTACTGTCGTCTAAGAACCACGTGTTTTCAGTTATTGTTGCAGGCTTACTTGTATGTATGTCTTTGAATTTCATTCTAAATCATTCTTATGTACTTTTCGGTTTTTAATTTTTTTTTCTCTCTTTTCTTCCTTTTTTTCTTGTTTGCTGTTACTAATTGTTTTAGTTTTCAAAATTGTTCTTTCTATAAGTGAATTTAATCTACCCCTTTTTTAATTTTATTTTCTGTTGAGAACTTTGTTTGAATATGAGCTCTTTTGAACATTCATGCTAGCACCGGACATTAACTCAATCCTTGATTCCCAGTCGTGGAGCCTTTTGACTTCTTAAACTAAGTTGAAACTTTATATTTCGGTTTCAACTCAGTGTCACGCACGTTGTTTATGAGCTTTTTGTATGCTAATGCTTTTTTTTCGTAATAGGAGTAGGTATATTTGCCTATCGCCCGGTTGATACTCCTCCCTCTTCTCTTGAACAGGTATAGAGGCCCATCCCTTGCTTCCTGTTTAGAAAGGGGATCCCGGAACATTTACTTTTCTCTGACCACCGTAGTAGTACTGTCGTGAATCCCTTGTAATATATCCAGTCTGTGCAACGTCTCTTCATACTGAGGGTACCAGGTGGACAGTTCTCCGGCTGCTGTTTTCGACTGGTAACTAGGAGCCCTAACTCTTGCGTAGCGTCTTGAGCGGCTGCTCTGATCAACAGTTGCATAATATCGGGGTGCTTGTAGTGCCATGTCGCGCATGGAAGGGTGTCCCTGCACGTACTTCCGATGGTCAACTCTAACTCAATCATAACTCATATTATGTTGCACCAGCTCCTTTCTGTCCAGTCACAGACGACAACCGTCCGCTTCTATTATCTCAGGTCTTTTCATTACCAACATAATTCAACATGACCATAAAAAAACAGAAAAGTAAACCTAAACCAGCTCAAAAAAATCACCTAAACTCTTTAACATTTCCTTTTCCAACATCCGTGGCATTCTAACCAACTTCTGCAGTGTGGAATCGTTCCTCGTTGAGAAGTCTCCTGATATACTAGCTCTCTGCGAGACCAAACTTAACTGGTCAATCCTCTCCTCTGACTTCTCGATCCCCTGTTACCTTCTTCTCCTTAGAAAGTGCTCTAAATCCCATATGCATGGACTGGGAATTACACCCGGGACCATCTCCCACTGGCTAGGAAACTCTCTCTTGAATCTCCAGACCATTCATACACGTGTCTCTGTCTATCCCTCATCAATGCTGGAAGCTTTCTTCCTCTATCGTTCTCCATCCTCCCAAGACTGTGGTGTACTCGATAGCATTTCCGATAATATAGACAAGGCTATCTCTCTACATCCGTTTGTACATATTTTCGTGTTCTGCAACTTTAACGTCCACCATAGCAAGTGGCTTAGATACTCTATAACTGACCTTGCTGGTATACAAACCCTTACCTTTTCAATTACTCAATCCCTCACACAAGTGGTTGACTTTCCCACGCGTTTCCCTAGTAACCAGGACGGTAAGGCTTCCCTTCTCGATCTCTGTTTTACCTCCATTCCCGTGTCTTGTCGTGCCACGCAGCTCTGTCCTCTTGGCAACTCTGACCATGCCGTAGTGTCTGTTAACTTCTCCTTCCACTCCTTCCCCAGCAAGGAACCTCCTACCAACAGAACATATTTCTGTTATCAAAGAGCAGACTGGGACTCGTTCTGTGATTTCTTTCGTGATGTCCCCTGGAATGTGGTCTTTAATCTTTCCGTTCAAAAATGTGCTTCTGAGGTCTCCAGAGTAAAAGCTGGAATCGAAGCTTTCATCCCCTCAAGAAAATATAAAGTTCAATCGAGCTCATACCCTTGGTTCTCAGCTCCTTGCTCGGCTGCTATTGCCCATAGAAATAACTTCTTCCGTCTGCATCGTAGCGACAGGTCTGATTACAACAGACGTCTCTTTATCTCTGCCCGTAATGAGTGCAAGCGTGTCCTCAATGAAGCAAAGTTACTATTTGCTGAAAGAATGAAGCAATGTATTGCATCTCGCAAGTTTGGTTCTAAGGATTATTGGCGTCTCTGCAAGAGCGTGCTGAACAACACAAATCCGTAATACCTCCTTTATTCAATCAATTTGAGGTCCTGACTTCCTCTACTGATAAAGCTGAATGTTTTGCTCGGAAATTCTCATCCAATTCAATGCTAACCCTCACCCGATCCCCCCCCCAGAATTGAGGCTCCACTGAGTGAGATGCACATAACCCCATCGATGGTATTGGACATCGCCTCTAAATTAGACTCCCATAATGCTAATGGTGGGAATGGGATAAATACCAGCCGTTGTCCTGAAATGTGCTCCTGTCCTCTTCAAATTATAAGACTACTGCCTCAACGAATCTTGCTTTTCAGCCTGTTTGAAGTCCTCCTCTGTTGTCCCTGTCTTTAAGAACTCTGGAGACCCTTCTGATCTATCTAACTACCGTCCTATCAGTCTCCTACCACTCTTCGGTAAAGTCTTCGAGGCTTTAATCCGATCTACCACTGATGTGCTCACAGCCATATCTGAATTTGTTTACCAAGCACTTCACAATAACAGCGAAGCTCGAGCCGTGGCTCTAGATATCTCTAAGGCGTTTGATAGGGTCAGGCATACCCCGGCCTTTGTAAGTTTCGGGGATACAGCATTACAGGACGATTGTTTGGCTTAATACAGTCATTCCTGTCAAATCGTGAAATGGAGGTCGTCCTAAACGGGTTCTCCTATAGTTCCTTTATCACGAACGCTGGTGTTCCCCAAGGCTCTATCCTGGGTCTTACACTGTTTAAGATCTTCATTAACGATCTTCCTGATGTCATCAGCTCCCAAGTAGACATCAACGCAGACGACACTACTGTTTACTCCTGCCTCAATAGTAAACCTAGTATCGCTGACAAAACTATTCTGGCCGTTGGTCTCGAAAAGGACCTCCAGTCTGTGGTTGTGGATGAAGGCTGATAAACTTTAATTCCTCCAAAACGAAACTGCTCTCATTTACCCACCACAGAGAACCCTCCCTGCCTCCCATCAGAATGGCTGGTACCCAACCCCACGAGAGCTCCTCTCTGCGTCGGCTTGGTCTTACGCTACCCGCAGACCTGAGGTGGAACAAATACATTGAATCAATAGCCTCATCTACCGCAAGGAAAGTTGGTTCTCCGTGTTGCGTCAGAAAGTTTTTCTCGCCTGAATCCATCCTTCAAATCTATAAATCAACCATTCGTCCTTGCATGGAATACTGCTGCCATATATGGTCTGGAGCCCCCGCTTTTCGTCTCAAGGTCCTCGACAGAATCCAGAGATGGATATACAATGTGATTAGTCTCGATCTGACATCTAGCACCTCGTCTACAGTCACTTTGTCACAGACGTGTCCTCTCTTTCCTCTGTCTTTTCTACAAATACTTTCACGGCAACTGTTCCGACTGTTTTGCTCTGTTCCCAAACTGCATGAATTTAAGCGTTCTACTAGGTTGGCATCTCGGGCCCACCCTTGCACTGTCGAAACGATTAAATGTAGCCTTTTCTTCTACTCCAACAGCTTCTTTTCTCGCACTTCCAGTCCGTGAAACTCCTTTCCTCCAACTTGGTTCCTTGATGGCTATGGTCTTCAAATATTCAAATGTAATGTCAATCGATTCTTCTGATGCCTTGATCTAGTCTTTATCCTTTCATCAAACGCGCCTCTTTTCTCTTGCTCTCCCTCCTTGTAATCCCTTGTGTGCTAGTGGCACTCCCGCCTTGCTTTGGGGTTAAATGATTTTTAAAAAGTCTTTGCTATATTGTTAGTTGGTAGTCTACAGCAATGGTTTTTAAACATGTTTTAAAAAAATGGACTTTTGTAGAATGTTTCATGTAATAATATATATATTGCACTTGATGGGAGTATTCCACTATAAGACAGTTCACTTAAAACAGGATGCGCCATATTGGACCAATGCGCTGTGTTATTTATGAGACTGTTTATATAACTGATATTAAAATATTCAATGATTTTTAGGTTCGTTACATCAAAATTATCAGCCAAATACTAGTTGTTTTATCCATTCATTGCTACCTTGGAGCATTTACATTTATTACATTTACACACACACACACACACACACACACACACACACACACACACATACATATATATATATATATATATATATATATATATATATATATATATATATATATATATGTATGTATTGTTACCCTAATAAATTGCTACATAAAGTGCTCACGGTTTGTTTTGGCAAATGAAATAAATCTGAGCTGTACCGAATAATCTTAATGTTCCTCTTTGTGAATGTTTTCAAGATTTCAAGCACCTGTGCGTCAAAGGCAACACGCAACATGCCACAAAATGCACATGTGCGTCTTGTGAAAATAAACATATTAGTAGCTCGTCTTGCACTATCAAGCATTTTTGTTAGTATAAAAATATTTTTCTATAGTTCTTTCCCCATTCAGGCAATGGTTTTAGATTTAAAAATAAACAAACACATTAAAAGCCGTTTACCTGAAGTAAAGGTGAAATTTAATGAAAACATATTTTGGCTGTAATGATGCATTTTTATTATTCCAGCAGTTGCACACACGAATTAATTTTATCGTTTTGGGGGGTTTTATAAATACTTTTCGACCGATGTGTTCTTCAGCCTTCTTCTAATATATAGTTCTCCCCATTAGATTTTCTGTAAGAATAGAAGGATCGATAAATGTAATAAATTTCATAAATCGTTTTAACCATGGATGTTCAAGGTTTTTAAAGCAATTAAAAGCTTTTATTTTACTTACATCCAAGATGCAAAACAAAGTCATTTTACTGTGAATTTTAGCTTAAAAAACACCTGGTTCATTCAGTCGGGTCATTGATACCAGAGTGTACATTTGACTTTTTAATTTAAAGGTGCTGATTGGGGGAAATGATCCCTAGCCATCATCTACCTTTTTTTTTCTTTTCCTTTTTTTTTTTGACTCTTTGAACGGAATATCAGTATTTATTTGCCCCACCCCAGACGAAACCAAATATGACACAAGGTCGTTTATTCAATGTAGAAAATCTATACTACCGCATGATAGAGAAGACAACGCAAGATCGTTTCTTTGTTATGCGTTTTTCAAGAAAGAATTAAGATAATTTGGTTTAATCATTGACGCCAAGGCTTTGGTCTAACCTACTTTTCAACTTCAAAGAATCAAGACTCTCTGCGTGTCGAATCTCTAACCTTCAGGCTAGAAATATTTTTGGTATTTCTTACCTAAAGGCAGAGAAGAATATTTACTTTGCACATAAACTGCGATTCACACAAAATGAAATCGAGCGTCAAAGAAAACGCTGAGAGTTGAGAGCTATTTTAAACCAAAGAACGATGGATACACTTGTTTTTATGCAGACTTCGTGTTCTAAAAGATCCACTAAGATTCGAGATTTGTTTGGCATATTATTAAAGGTGAGACATTTGGGTCAGTTGAGTATCTTCTGAATATGACGTTAATGATGCAGGAAGTTATTCGGGCTTATAACCTAACTGACGATTTAACGTAGATTACAAATATAGCTTAATTGTTAATGCAGGTATCAAGTTCTTTCGATATTTCCTTTCTTTTGATCATTGTTCATCAATCGCTGTTATTCTCATCTTATCGCCTAACCTTATTACTAATCGCCCATTTTCTTGGCTAGAATTCACAAGAACAAAACAGTCTTCGTATTTATTCGCACAAACTGATTTGTGATACTCGATATCATTACAACAATTCTCAACACTTTTGAAATCGTATCATCATTACGTAAATTCTAAACACTTTTGAAATCGTATCTTTTGGTTAAATCAAGCATTTTTCATCATTTATTATGAACCTATCATTTGAAAGTGCATTATTTTGGGATACTATTATAATATTATTAATGCAAATGATAGCGTTAAATATGAAATTAGTTTAAAAATTAATCCTGGGTAGCATTTTGAGACAATTATTATAATGCCTTATTTTTATTGTATCTCTTGCAGGATCAAAAGTTTTAATTATTTGCAATTTATTTCTCTTGTGCCGAAGTGTGTAAGAAACTTAATCCTATTCTGAAATGGTAAACGTTCAAGTATAACACCACAATGTGTACCATTACATTAGATATGAGATAACCTAGAAAAGTACAAGATTAGCATATATCAGAGACATACTTGATTTTCATTAGTCTATTTACCCTATCGAAATTCAAATAATTTTTAAAATATAAATTTCTTAACTCCGATCCACCATTTTGGTGATACTGGTTTCTTTTCCTCTGTTGAAAATCGACATTGAATAGGGACTGATTAATTAACACGATAAACAAAGAAATTCTCCGGAGCAACTTAAAAATGAAATCAGATGCGAAAAAAATAGAAACCTGACTATAGTTCTACAAAAATATACAAAAGCAAAGTCTCACTTTATTCGTGCTTAGAATACTACAATCGGAAACCATTTGAGTCGATTGCCACTTGGTGCACATGTGTATACACCTAAAATATTAGATAGATAGATTATTTACATTATTCAAACTATTGTCCTCATTTTTGTCGCCATATTTATTACACTGTTTCGGCAGTTGTACGCTCTGGCCTTCTTCAGGTGGTTGGAATATCGAAGTCATATCGAACTGAACCCTTTATTTCGCTCACTGGTATAGACTGTTCTAGTTCCACGTGCCATGTTTTTTAATGGATGTCAGTTATCAGTTATCTCCTGTTAATTTCCCTCTGAAAGTTCTCCATTGCCTTAGCTGGGTATTGAACTCACTCTTTGGGTCCTGTCACTGGATCTAACCAACGCCTTTATCCACTGTGCCATGTGTGCTTTGTAATAAATATGGCGACAAAGATCAGGACAATAGTCCGAATAATGTAAATAATGTACATAATACCTCATCTCAGAAATATAGACAGATAATTTTCATTATTTATTAAAAAAATAAATTCTCTTAAATATTTATTTGCATGATTTTCTAAATTAGAAAAGAAAATAGCGTCGTTACTCAAAGGTTTTTGTAATTAATAAAGTTTCAAAAACAGTTTCGATGACTAAAACAATGCTGTTTTTTTGTTTAATAAATCTTTATTAATGAAAAATATTCCGTTTTCTTTCTGCTCTTAAACAACATCAGTTTAACAAAGTATTTCTAAAGTATTCTTAAATATCAGAAATTTTGATTTTACTCTAACGATGAAAAATTATAATTTCATGAAAGATATAATTAAATGCTTGCCACTTCTAATTAATAATATGTATTAGTAATTATATAATCAAATATATACATTTTTCCGGTCCCCATTAACTTAGAGCAAACAAATTCATTATACAATAATAGCCATGTTAATAATATTTTGGGTCGCAAAATGAATGTTGAGCAGCCCTGCACTATTTGGCCGTAGTGCAAATACCTACTCAATCCTTTACAACAAGAAAAACAAAGATGACGAGAGAGAATTCGAAAAAAATGATATAAAGTTTTATTTTCTAAAAACGAATATATGCTAATAAACTATGAAAATGTATTTCATGCCTTCACTCCGTCCCAGAAAAAAGAAACTAGAGGACATTGCAGAGGACTGTCTTCACTCATAAGTCAAGAGTCAGTAGTATGTATTTACTGTTTGATATCTGTCAAAACGTTGTGTCTCTGTAAAAACAAGGCCCGACTGATTGGCTCGTAAATTTCACGACAAAAGTTGCATACATTAATTCGAGAAAAGGAAGAAAAATTTTTACAACAACATCCTTTGCCTCCAACGCATCCGAATTCTGAATAAGAATGGTTGTAATACGTGTATGGCTAAATACAACAAGAACAGTTACAACAGAAGTCATTTAGGCCACTTTACCTGCTGATCCGAACACGTTATGCTTTGTTTCGAATCATTAGGAACTACATCAGAGTGTAATGCATTTGAGGGATGTACCTTCAACCGAGGATTATCTAAAAAAGCAGGTTTCAACTCGTCTAACGAAACGTTTATAGAAGTGAAATATTTCCTCTGTTTGAATGGCATTAAAAGGTCATTTATAAGGTGGTTGTAAAACAGAAACTCTAGCAGGATCACGCACAAATGCATGAGTAAAATATTTCACAAGTTTAGGTACATAAACCTGTTTAAGGCTTTGGCAAGAAAGGTGATTTACCAAATTGTAAACCTGTTCATGAATGAAGTTAAAGGCAAAACTTTTTGAGGTGGTTCAAAAACATGTTGCCCTGACAGATGAAGGATAGAACAATACAACATAAACAATGAACAATACGTTTCATTATTTAAAGCAGTGCGAAGTCTTAAAAATATTCTAACCAATTCATTTGGTATGAGTGGTATGAAGTCGTGTGTTTTCTTGCAAACTAGTAGCCTCATCATTTGGCAAAAAACGTCCGTCTTGAATTGACGTCCTCCGTTTGTTAATTTTGTCTTGCATTGGTCTCTTGGGACGACCGTGGATTGGAAGGTCAGTTTTGTCTTTATGATGTGAATGTGAAGTAACGTCTGCATCCAACAGTTTACGGAAAGTGGATCCTCTACAGAATTCGCTTCAGTGGGCATACAGAAACAGTACTACAAACTGAACTCAGTTATTCAAGTAGTGCTGTAGAGTCTATTCAGAACTGTATATGAATGTCTACAATCAAGCCATATCTGTGCAGAACATTGAGACCCAGTACGACCTTATCAGCATCAAAAACTATTAAAAATGAATGAGTCCCAGTATAAGCCGAGATTGAGTTGCAAATACCTCTGACTATAAGTCTTGATCAGAGACTTATTTACTACCTGAAGAGTAAAATTGTGTGATGCCTTATGTTTGTTTGCTGCAGAAGCATGAATGACAGATACCTGGGCACCACTATCCACCAGGAAATGGATACCTGTTGTTTGGTCCCGTACAAATAACAAGCCAAATACTTCTCCATATCGTTTTGCCTCTGATTGACAGCTTACTATTTTTACTAACGAGGTGATCTGCACATGTTTCTGTACTTCCAACACACGGGAGATATCTCTCTCTCTCTCTCTCTCTCTCTTTCTCTCTCCTCTCTCTCTCTCTCTCTTTTTCTCTCCTCGCCCTCCCCCAATGTCTGCGACTTCAACCAACTTTTCAGTAGGTGTGTTATCAACCCAGTTGGTAAGGACTATTATATGAAGACGACAAGCGCTGTCAAAAAAATATTTGTCTGCCTTCGTCCTCACTATTACGATCCGAAGCTAGATTGGAATCTACGCAGAAATAGCCGTTCAAAAGTTGTTAAAATTTCTCCCTGTTTCTAGTAATTATCAAAATATTCTGTGAGACAATGTCGAACAGCTTTGCGAATATCTGGCCGTTGAAGCAGATATCTAGCTAATCCTTTATAACACGAAAAAAATACGAATAGACAGAAGACAGGAAAATAAAAATATGCCAACAAAGTGTAAAAATGCGTTACATGCCTTCTCTCCAACGCAGTAAAATAAACTAGACGTTGCAAAGAGCTGTCTTTACTCAGAAATCAGGAACACATATTTCCTCCTTGGCGTCTGTTGAAACAGGACTCTGCTTATTGGCCGTTATGGGTCACATGATCGGCCAAGCGCGGTGCATACTAATTGGGGAAACGGGAGGAAAATTATCCCAACATTATTCTACAATACAGGCGTCTGTTTTTAATCTTGAAATTGAAAAACATTTTTCCTCGTCGACTTACAGATGCCGAGTAGAATTATTATTTTTAAGGAACAATATAAGAATTAAAACATTGATCAACAGCAAATCCAATTTTTACCAAGAAATTCTACAAAATATTTGCCTTATTGATATGAAGCAAATATTTTAAACAGAAAGATTTTAAATAGAAGTTGTCTTTAAATAAAAAGTGTAATTTTCAATACTTTTAAGTAATTTTGCAAGACTTACTTTCTGTACGCTAAAATATATTCTATTGAAATTAGAATAACAGTTAATCACTAAAATTTCACTGTTTTATCTATGAAAATATATTTGAAAATTCTTACTAATACTTGAAGACCATAACATGTCAGGAAATAGATTTCTAGTAAAAGTCATTAATTAAAATACATTGATCACCTTATTGTTGAGATTGTAATAACTATGACTTTATTTTAACACTTAGTTTTGTGCAAGTAGCTGAACGTGTATTTTACTGGGACCAAACTATTATGAGTGCGAAAACTAAAAATCCATTGTTGCCTTCGACGTTGAAAAACCGTAAAAGTATTTAAGAGAGTTGTGAAATATTGTATTCGACCTATTTAATGGCACGTGAAAGCAAATCGTATTGGTTGAATTAATTAACGCACAAGTAGGAATAACAATGGTTTCAGTGAGAATAAAAACAGCATCTTGTTATATTTCAGTTGAGAAATGTTTCTTAATGCGTCTGATATTTACAACAGCCCCACTGTATTTTCCATTTTCTGTTGAAGCATATTATATATTTGATTTCTAATTAGATAAAAACCATCAGTTGTGCGAAAACAGTCGTTTCCCTCACATTCTTTTAAACTTCAGTTATTTTTACTTATTTTCAGTTTCCGACTCCAATTATTTGTACACGAATGAGAATCCCAATACAATCACATCCAGACTGTAAAAAAGTAAAAATGTATAATATTGCACTTTGATAACAATTCTCTCATCAAGTGACTAAGAATTTTCAATCACGAAATATAGCAAGTCTGGGGAGATTTTTTTCCTCATTCAAGTCAGTATGATATTGACATTTATAAAGCAAAAGTACCTGAAAAACTGAATAACTGAATTGTTTAGTTGCACTGAAGAAAATTTTGACTATTGTTAAGTGTGCAGCGTGTTGCACTTCGACTACATATGTTTATAACTGAATAGGACCTTGATTTTCAAGACTATAAAAAGTTAACTTATAATCCCCAAAGACAATTGAAGTAGAGGTATTAGCTACGCCACCTATACACCGAAAACAGAACAGCAAAGAATAAATCAGAACTATTGATGTGTATTGTAAGTTTTTCATTGAGTTAGAACAAGAAATAATGACATTCACTCGTGTAAAATGGAAAACGCATTGAATAAGGCAAGAAAGGGGCTTTATATCTGAAAAATTCAAATAAGGCGATATTTACAGATATACATGAAACGCATATATATATATATATATATATATATATATATATATATATATATATATATGCCAACATCATCTATTTGTGAAGCGTTTGATCAAACTATATATATATATATATATATATATATATATATATATATATTACAAATAACAATTGAAATAACTTTTATTTCAAACTATGTTACAAATTTGGGGTTAATGATAGTTATTCTCTCCCTGCGTAAAATTTTTTATCAAATATGCGTTCCATCAAAAACTGCGTAAACATCATTAATCACTTTTCATATTTTGCATGTAAGTACATATGCTCCTTACTTTATAAATTATTCAAATATCATAAAAGCGTGCCAGACAGAAGCCATATGGGAACGTGCTTTCACCACACACCTACACTTTCAAAGTACACAGCAGGCAACATAATAATTTGTTCAAAGTGGGCAAGAAATATCATAAGAAATAAAGAAAGATAAAAATAAAAGGTCCAGTGGAAATAAACGCGTTACAACTATTCACACAGTCCACCACCCCACGGCCTGTATGACGAAAGATTTGGCTGAGTCACAGTGACCAAAGTGAAACGTGGGAAACGAAATGGAGGCAGGTAAATGTACAACCAAATCTCATTCGAAGGCTCAGTGAATTTGGGCGTGAGAAAAGGCAATTAAATGTTAACCGACCTATTTAAGAGAAGATTAAAAGTTAACCGACCTGTATTAGATAAGACGATTAAACGTTAATCAACTTGTGTTAGGGAAGGCGATTAAAAGTTAACCGATCTGTGTTAGGGAAGGCGATTAAAAGTCTTTTTTTTGTTTGTTTTTCTTAAGGATTTCCCCCCAAGCAAGGCTGGAGTGCCACTAGTACGCAAAGGGCTACAGAGAGTGTAAGTAATGAAAAAGACTGGGTATAGGTGGGAGTTTGAGGAAAGGATAAAAAGAGGAACGGGGATCAAGGCAACAGAAAATGTCGATTGATGTTACATTTAAATTCTTGAAGATTATAGTTATCAGGGAAACAAGTAAGGGGAAAAGAGTTCCACTGGCGGGAAGTGCCAGAGAAGAAGCCGTTGAAGTAGAAGAGGCGGTTACATTTAACTGTTTCGACAGTAAAAGCGTTGGACCGAGATACCAACCTAATTAACATATCAGTTTTAGATAGGCAATAAAATGTAAAAAATATTAAAAAAATAAAAATTAACCAATTGTGTTAGGAGAGGCGATTAATAGTTAAGCGACCTGTGTTAGATAAGACGATTAAAATTTAACCGACCTGTGTCCGGGAAGCCGATTAAAAGTTAATCGACCTGCGTAAGAGAAGGCGATTAAATATTAATTAACCGAGCTGTGTTATAGAAGGCGATTAAAAGTCAACCGACCTGCATTAGGGAAGGCGATTAAAAGTTAATCATTCTGTGTTAAAGTAGGCGATTAAAGGTTAACCGACCTGTGTTCGAGAAGCCGATTAAAAGATAACAGACCTACGTTAGGAAGGAGATTAATTGTCAACCGACTTGTGTTAGATAATGCGTTTGAAATTTAACTGACCTGTGATTGAGAGGCCAATTAAAAGTTAACTAACCTGTGTTAGAGAGGGTGATTAAAAGTTAAGCGACATGCGTTAGAGAAAGCTATTTAAAGTTAACCGACTTGTGCTATGGAAGGCGATTAAATGTTAACTGAATATTATTATTTTTTTTAAATTGCCGCGACAGAAGAAAATGTGTTACCAAAAACATAATTCCTCTGAAGCAAAAAATTCATCTATTTTCTTTGTAGCAAGCAAACATTTTAGTTTATATTTTTGAACTGTTTTCCGCTGATTATACGTTCGTTTTAAACATCATTGTAATGTTCAATTTAATTTCTATCTGAATTTCTGGAGTGTGACGTTATCATTATTTACATTATTTAAATGCAGTCCATTGTTCTCATTTTTATCATTGTTATCACAACGTTTGGGCTGAAACATTGTGATAACAGCAACAAGGATGAGGACAATAGTTCGCGTTTAAATAATGTAAATAATTCTATTTAGTATTGATAGAAATTTGTTCCAAAAGTTAAGCTCTGAGCCCCACAAACCGACTATGAGATCAGATAATTGGTAGAGAGCTCATAGGATATTTTAAAAATTAAATAGCATATGTAGATACCTCTTTCTTAACTCATTATGTAGCATTTCAATCAGTTCATTTGCTTTCTATGAGGCATGATACGTTCGTACATCAAAACGCGAATGGATAAATACGGAAAGCAACAGATATATGCTTCTCTGTTGCGTTTGCTTATTTCCTTCTACACCATCACTTCCTTAGAGTGTTCCTTAAGACAGAATTTTGGCCCCGTTAATCAACAGAGCGCTGTAGTGGCCTACATAGATATGAATGGACTGGCAAATAGACTAGACCGACATAAAAATGGAAGGGTAAGAAAATCGACTGTTTTCTTGGATCACTGGTAATAAAAGCCCAAGTGCCAACATCATCTATTCGTGAAACGTTTGATCAAACTGGATGTGTAACAAAAACGGCACAGAAACTTATCAAATATCGCTGTTTTCCTTTGGTCTGTCAATTCACAATACCAAGCAAAGTACGAAAGACCGGCTGTAATCAACGAAGCTAAACGCCCGGAATGGAGTTCTGAATGAATGAAGAGTGACAGTCCTTTATGTATTGAATACGTTAAGTTATCAGCCACTTTGCTAAACTTGCCAACACATTCACCGATAAATAATAATAATAATGATAATAATAATAATAATATCATCATCTTGTCCGGTTAGACCGCCGATGTTATTTATTAGTTCGATGCATATAGATGAATCCACATCATTACATTATGATTTGTTTCAGTACTAAGGAAAGAAAAGTGAATATTTATACACTTGATTCTTCAAGCATGTTAGTAATGTACGTGGTGCAGCGTGAGATAGTCTTACCGTTATACTTTTATTAACAAGATAACTATTTTAAAAGCAAACTACTCATCAAAACACAACAACAATTGAAGAATATAAATGAATGTATATTTTAGTATTCCGTCAGGTTTATCCTTTCTTTTTCCGTCCTGGTCAACACTAAAAGGAAAGAATGAAAACTGTACCTCAACTTGTACGAAATTCAGTTGAATGTGGCAGCAATTGCTTTAATATAGACAGTTGATTAAACGAAGTAAAATGGTAAATATCCGTGCAAATTGGATCTCGTGCATTTTAATGCATGCCATATGTTAATTAGTTGATCTTTCTGTATCAACTCCTTAATTCATGATTGATTTTCTGCTTTCTTTTCACGCTATAATGTATATATTTTGATGTTGTTCTTGTTGCAATCTATCCGGACAAATCTCGCTTAGAATCTCACGGTGTGCCACTTCAGGGTGTGATCTGTATGCAGGATTCTTCTTCAGCGTGTGATTTACATATAGGAATATGATCTACAAACATAATTCTACTGAAGTGGGTGATCTACACTTTGAAAATAATAACGAAAACGACATAAAAAATGAAGATACATATAAGCGCAAATCATTTATGACTAAATAGCATCAAAATTTTATGATGGAAAATTAAGCGACCAAATGCACAAAATTTATTTCTTGCATTTGATATTCAAAATGTTTACAGAATTTATATATAATAGAAATTACTTATTCATTTATTTTTCATTTATTCTTTTTATTTTCTTATTACAAACATTAATGTAGTGCACGTTCTCAGATCATATTCGGCATGTAGATCACACGCTTTAGTAGATCTGTATTGTTGTAAATCACATTCAGCATGCAGATCGCACGCTGAAGTGGCCCCACATGAAAATTCACCTACTAAGTCGTAAAAGTATGAGTAGAGTCAAAATCTATTTGACTTAATTTCTGTCTTATCAATCTCTAATGAAATGTTTTATTGAGAAATCATAAAAATCAAAATATCAATTTAAATTGATAATAATTATTTACAATACGTCGAAGTTGCTAATTTAAAAAAATATAATAAATCTGTTGCCCTTCCATCGCAATTAATCGTCCAACTGAATTAAATCTTTCATTTGTTAATAGCACTACTGACAGATTAGAATATTCCTACATTTCTTTTTGATTGCATTTTTACAGAGATGTGCGTATCATCATAACCTATGGATATTCAAAATGCTCAACTGACCGTTACTCGTGGGAAATTTTTTTTCTTTCATAAAAGCCAAAACTGCTCAGTACTAGAGATGGGACCTTAGATACCTCACCTTTAGTTTCTTCCTTTTACCTCTAAAATCAAGTCCGCGACTGTAAATAATATAGGGAGCATAGATTAATTCACACCTGGTCTTTTCACAACGTATTCAAAAAATAAGTGCGCACTAACTCAGTTACACAAACACGCATTCTCTCTGTCTCTCTATCTTCATCTGTCTGTCTGTCTGTCTGTCTCTCTCTCTCTCTCAAACACACACACACGCGCGCACATGCACATACACATATGGCTTACTTTACAAGGCAAAAGTGACAGGACTATAAATTTGCCCAACCAATTAAAGTCATACTTCCATGGGTTCTATCGGAGCCATTTAGTTTATCTTATTCTAATGGTTCATCTGTAACATTTATTATTTTGTGTACTTCCTACTTTTTATGTGCAGGTGAGATTGTGTGAAGGAGACAGGAGCTTGTAAACGTGTTTCTTGACATTTATTTCAAACGTATGTCAGTGTATCTCCATGCTTTTACTGAAATCATTTCATTGACAAGTTCCATTTGTTGCCTGATACAAATCAATAAAAACATCAGCTGATCAGGAGATGAATAGCTGAAGAAAACATAAATGCTTTTTAAATAAGTTTATGAATGAATAGCCACAAGCAATACGGTATATATATATATATATATATATATATATATATATATATATATATATATATATATATATATATATATATATATATATATATATATATATACATATATATATATATATATATATATATATATATATATATATATATATATATATATATGCGTGTGTATGCAAACACAATGAGAGTATTATATGGTTATTTACTCTCTTTCTGTTTATCTCTCTCTATGTATGTATGTCTGTGTGCATGCGTGCGTCTAATTGATCCACGAATGTCAGACTTACTGGCTCAACCGAGTTCAACTGTCAAAGTAACTATAATACAGGATCTAGAGTCACGTACTTTCACTGTTCAAAATCACCCCTTTTACCTGCTGATCTATAATGATTCGTGAAATCTTAAGTCTGGACAAAGATTTATAGAATTATTTAAATAAAGCTGCTTTCAAACAGTAAATGTCTAATTTATAGACTAAAATTAAATATACAATGAAAATCATTTTATTGTATGATATATTTTATAACAACGATTTCTAAAATGTATTATAAATTACCTACGCAAAATTGTTTTAAAATGCTCACTTTTGTATTATTACAGACCCCGCTGAGAAAAGATTTCTCATAAGCAACAAATTCTCGGTCCTACCCTCTTTCTGCTTTATATTAACGATCTGCCTAAGAACATTACTCAGATCATCAGCAAATATCTATGGAGATGATACAACAGTGTTGTGTGTACACCTCTGAAAATCTAGACGTCAAGAGACAGATGATCTCTCCCGTGACTTACCTCTAACATCTAAAAAAACTGAAAAACTGGCTTGTAACATTGAATACCTCCAAAACGAAGCTAGTAATCTTTGATCACTAAGCAGATCCTGAATTTTATCTTGTGATGATGAATAGTTCTAATCTCAAGGAGGCTCCTTGCTTTGAAAGCCTATTGGGACTCAAGTTCATCCCAGACCTCAAGTGGAATTCATATATACAATCCATCGCTAAAGATGCCGGTAAAATGGTCGGTTCTTTGTATCGCTCCAGAAAGTACCTGACTCCACCTGCCATGCTTTATTTTTACAAGTGTCAGATCAGGCCACAAATCGCAAACTGCTGGGCTTTTGTAGAGCTCAAAAGCGTCTACCTTGCCTTTTAGGTGATGAATTAACTTCCACTCTATAATACCTTTCCCACAAGCAAAACGTCGCAAGCCTTTTACTACTTTCTCACTATTTCCATGGCAGATGTTCTAAAGAGTTACCGTAATTAGTTCCACCAGTTCAGACCTTCACAGCTACGAACCGCCCTGCCACGTGTAGTGGGACGAATAATTCCCATTTCCTTTGTATTTCATTAGTGAGAAGGAAGTTCTTTTCGAACAGTTCCTTCACGATCTCTACAATCTATTCAAGTCTTGTATCAACCGTTACATTTCTCACATAGTCATATAATCTGAACTTCATACCTCCTCCTTTTGCATTCATACTACAACCTCATTCAGGAGCACTCTACTTTGAGTGTCCTTTGAGCCTTCTACTTGTTGAACAAAAAAGAAATATTTGGGGAAGTGCTGTTGCGAATGTAAACAGAGAGAAAGGAATATATTAAGAACATTTGCTAAAAAATCAAAGCAACCAATCTATAACCTATAAGTAAGTATCAAAAAGCTAAACGTTTGAGCAAATCAAATAAAAACTGACTTCTCAACAATAATTATTAGTGATATATGTATGTGTTTGTGGCATAGGTCACAAACAAGAAAGGTTATATCAAAAAATATATTGATACATGCTTCTTCACATTCTACAAATTGACTATTTCCCCTTTGTTAAAAACGGTTTCAGAAAAACACAAATTAATAGAATGGTCCCAACCTTTTCAGGTATTAATTCAATAGAAAAACTTTTAAGCAATCATTAAAATAAATGTACATAAAAATAGAAAACACCTTTCGGGAAAGGAAGATCCTTTTAAGAAGCAATAAACACTGCATTAAGTAATAGAAAAGTTAGCAAAATCAACGAATGAAGAAAGGTTAACAAAATCAATTAATGAAAAACTGATGAAGGTGATAGAATATCAAGGACCCGATATTAACATGCAAAATGATAATATAAATTAATAATTTATTCAGCTATATGAGATATTTTATTAATCAAGTATATATTTCTGTGGCCTATAAATTCTTCACGACAATGGTGGACAATCTCCTCACTGATGAAGAGAAGACTGGTGGCAACAGAAATGGGACATGGGGGGAAGCAGCGGGAACTTACCTAAGTGTTAA
This sequence comes from Acanthosepion esculentum, assembly GCA_964036315.1. Lineage (NCBI taxonomy): Eukaryota > Metazoa > Mollusca > Cephalopoda > Sepiida > Sepiidae > Acanthosepion > Acanthosepion esculentum. Next base: position 76,857,130 of record OZ038487.1, on the reverse strand, counting down.
TGGATGGGCAAACGCCGTGAGGGGTAGCCGAAAAGTTAAACGTTATTAAGAGCTACAAGAGATAGGAAGTTGTGGAGATTCATGATCATCCACGTCCTGAAGCGAAGAAGATATAGTTTGAATTTATTTAGAAATAAAAATGTATGTTGCATAATAAAAACCAGTCTATTACACCCACAAAATCTAGTTATTATTAATATTTTTAATAAAGATTCCTATAAAAGGTTGAATGAGATATTACTCATATAAATATAAGAATATCCTATTATTGTGAAAACATGTCACTTAAATAACATCTAAGATGTTTACAATGACATAAAGACGTACACAAGACAATATAATATATGTACAATATATATATATATATATATATATATATATATATATATATATATATATATATATATATATATATATATATATATTAGGTACCCACACAGAAACGCTATACCTAAGGTTTAAAATTAAGTTTTTAAAACTGAGTTTTTTTTTTAATCTTTTATTTTAGTTTTAATTTCAAGCTAATAAATAGTATTTAATATTTCCAATAAGTAATATACTTTGCCGTATTTCAAAACTAATTTAAATTGACTGGAAGGAGTTTACATTTTGAAATTGTTAAAATCGCTGATTTTTGCGCCATTTTTAGTCATCTGTCGTCACGACGTAATTGTTTTTTATTAATTCTTTATTAAAAACTCTTTCCAAAATAAAATATACTTTTCTGAAATTTTATTTGTGATATATTAGCTGATTTAAAGATTAATTAATCTGATTTGAAGAAAATATTACTTACTTTATATTTAAAATATCGCAGAAATGCATTTTTTAAACAAGACATCAGATGTTTATTTAAGGTGTTGACAGCTTGACAATTTGACTGACAGACGGAAGTTCATCTAATTTTTCCTACGGTGGGTATATCTCTAAAATTTACTTCAGAAATAAAACGTTAGCGCCTTTAGTAATCTAAAAAATTTAGAAAAATATTCTCTGTAATCTAACGTTTTATTGAATTTTAAGCACTTTTACTTAAAGTCTATATATATGTAGTTATCGCACTTATTTTCTGATAATGTCTTGTATGGACGTCCTTATTTACAAAAAATCAGCACATTAATACACACAAAGAAAATTTCAAAATTCTTTTTAAAATATTGGGGGTCGATCAACTGCAGTAACCTTTCCTATTCATAATTAGTAAATATAATATTTATTTAATAGAAAATATCCTCTAACCGGTACAAAGTAATACAGAAATTTAAAACTTTATAAATTATTCTAATTAAAATTTAAAAAGTGAAAACAATTCTTGTAAAATTCATTATTCATTGAAAACATCTTTTCTTAAGACAACAGTGTCCATAATGTGATTCATAAAAGCAATTAAAAGCTTTTCTAATTAAATAATCCCTAAGTTTTAATGCATTTTTTATTTTACCATTCAGAGCAATTTTTTAGTAACTGAAGCTCCTGTTTTACAAATTAAAATTCTCCAAGTTCTGCTTTTACCCAATAGAAACATTAAGCGTGACAAAATTTAATTTCTCTAAATTTCCTATAATTAAATAAGTGTGTGTGCAGACGGTAACAGATGTAAAAAAAAACTCTTTTAGCAAGATTTTCTTAAAAAAGCATTTCTAAAATAATTTCATTCTTTTGTAAATAAATCCTGAAAGTTTCATTAAAATTCGACAATTATTTGATTTTTGGCAGAATTTCCAAATCAATGAGTTTTGACCGCGAAAAAAGACGCTAAAATTTCCTATATTTCTGACGAAAAAACCAAAATTTCGAACGTTTTAAAAAGGATCAAAAATATAATTTAATAATAAAATAACCCTGGTCTTTCCTCTTAATAATAGCGAAGATTTTGACGATAAAACTTTGTACTGTTTGTGACATTTTTTTCATCATGGTATGCTAATTTTTTAGTGATATTACTATATTGCAAAGAATTGGATTGCATAACATATTAGTAAGAAATGCATTTTTTCGATTCAACTCTGGTTACTTCCTGTACCCAGCTGAGATGGGGTAAAGGAGTTGAGAGGAAGACGACAAATGTAATAGTCACAGTAACCAACTAAATATAAAGAGTTATGGAAACTTCACAATAGGCTACTGATTCAGAAAGGTGAGTGATTTTGTTAGAAGGCGTATTTAAATAAGTGTGTGTCTAGATGGTAACAGATGTAAAAAAAAATATTTTTAGCAAGATTTTCATAGATGCATAGATGCTATCCTACTTGAACTTCTCTCAGAATTTGGGAACTGATTCTTGATTGTTTTTTCTATGTTCAGTTCGATTTATGAGCCTTTCGTTATTAACTCTGAAGGAATATAACTGGTATTGAATGACGGTTGCTGTTGATATTGATTGGTTTTATCGCGTTACCATTACTTTATATACAAAGAGCGTTAAGAAGTTTTTTCTTGATTTATGATTGACGAATTAGTTTCTTTCAGCTGGGTTCTGAGATTGTTAAATGAAATTTACTTCTATCAACAGCAGTGTGTATTATCCTTAGATATACTCCATAATACTGTACATGTTTTTACAATCCTACTTTCCGATTCACGGCATTTTCATCCAATAAGTTTTTGCTACTTACTGTTGTTATTTATCCTTTATCAAAAAAGGATATCTTTTTGAAGTAATTCCTCTTTCATCAAATAATTACTATGTTCACTAGGAAAAGTACAGAAGACATGCTTGTTGATATCAAAACGTGCAATTTCAGTAGGAAGTAATGACAGATAAGCACAAGTTTTACCCAAATGGCTCACCGTCTGTTGCCGTTTAACCAGCTTTCATCAATTTTTTTTCTCTGGTAGAAAAGCCTTTTCTTAACTTGTTCTTTTTCTAGTTAAGTTTGTCTTTAAACTTCCTTTTAACGAACAGTGAAATTCATTTCAATCTCCGACTTTGGAATTTCTTCACCAAACACTGCTTTCGTTGACCACCGGTTTGTTGACCAAACACCATTTACTGATGCAGATGACATACACATTTTTTTTTTACTGATGCAGATGACATACACATTTTTATAGATATACATGACTATTAGATCAGCAAACTCATCTGGTCACTTGTCACGCCTCTCATTCACATGTGACAAATGTTATTTCTCTTTTTTACTGAGACTCCAGAAAGACAAACTGAGTTTCACTTAATTCTGAATACCAGTTTTTTTATTTTCATTCACTTATTCTATGTTGTGTCCATCGGGTAAAATATCCTACATTTGACATTGCCAGTGAAATTGTCTTTTAACAAGTGACCAGATGAGCTTGCTGAGTCATGTATATATATAAAAATGTGTATTTCCTTTAATTTTGGTTGTCGGGCTATACAAAATTTAGGTTCTGTTTTGTTTTTTGCGCCACTGAAATTAATCAACTGCTGGAGTGCTGCCAGTTTCGTCATCGCTTTCTATTGGAATAGTAAGGTGAAAATGGTGTATTCTTGTAGTCGGTTTTCACTTAGGGCAGGGTAAACTTGGCTCATAAATGGTTCATTGTCCTCGTCTTCTAATATCGATGCACAAAGTATCCGTTATAGATGGTTTGTGAACTATTCTCTGGTCGAATGTTTTTTTAGAGTGGAGTTTTTTTATGTAGACTGTTAATTCGCTAGTAAATTTTATAGTCCCTAATGATATCTCTCCATAGCATGTTCAGAATCTTGAATTATAGTTGTTGGATAAGATGAAGTGGAACTTTAGGTGGGAATAAATCTCATTTAATATGCACTTCACCGAATCACTTCTAAGTGTACGCAATACCGTGAAAGTTATTTCCTGCACCCTACAAGGAAAGAGACAATACCATGAGGATTACTAACCCTACAAAGAAAACGACAGTATAATGAAAGTTACTTCTTGTACCCTACAAGAATAGGGGCAAGAAGTTGAGAGAGAAAGAAGCTTCAGTCGCAATAACGACTCAAATTTAAGGGGTTGTGAAAATTACAGTGCAATCATATAGGCTGCCACTGCAATGCTATCGGAGGAATTGAAAATAGAGGTAATAGAAAAGTAGATAGATTTTTTTCAAAAATATTTATGCTTCATCCTGTCCTGATAATTCGCTAAAAATAACTCTTCAGAATAGTTTTGTTGTGTTGTTTTATTTCAAAATGTTTGAAATTAGACGATGAATTTCGAAGTTAATCAACAAGGAAAATATTACATTATAAATATTACATCTAAAAATCATCTTCAATAGAGAAAAATTAGAATGCATGAAAGCTTAATATTTTGACTTATAGTCTGCCACATATACCTAAAATAATCGAATAATTCTTGTAAATATTCCACTTCTACAAATACTTTTATAAACTTACATTTGTATAATGCTTACTTGTTTGAAGGATCATGCTGGAACACAAAGACATGCGCAAGAATCATAAACTAATGCATGTGTGAGCGTGCGTGTGTGTGTTTATTCAAGTGGAAGTAAGCAAGTCACAAGAGTTGTATTTAAAATTCTCTACGCTGTTAGAAATACAATTTATTAATACAATCAAACCTAACAATTTACAAGGTAAATTGGATGGATCATTTTCAAAGTGCTGCGGACCATATAAAAGTAATTGATACGCAGATCGTTCAGTTCACGAGTTCAAGTTTCGACATACTTACTCTTTCTTTTCTTGCATATCAGCAAGTTGATCAGTGAATATTCACTGGTCAAAGAACAGAATCGTAGACTGAAAGGCCTAAAATGCTATTCTTGTTGTCGTGTCGAGATGTCATGTATTATCACATATTACTGGGAAAAGAAAACTTCAATTTTCCACCAGAATAAAGTGCTTTTCCTCAAATAATTTGGAAAATGAGAAATAATGAAAAAAATGACACCTACGGAATACAAATGTCAGCTAAATGTATCAGTGTCTCATCTGATAGCTTCAATGGCTACGAAATAAAAATGAAGTTCACGTATCCTTGGTTCCGCTTCGATAATTTTCTTTGAATATAACTCACAATGAAAAAAATGTATGACTTACACCCTGACCAAAATAAACTCAGCAGTCAGTGATTGCTTTGTAAAACCTGCAAAACTAAAAAGTTATTTCTATCAAATAAATATCGCAAGAGATATGACAATCAAAATATTGATTTATAGATTTTATCCTTCTCCTAAAACTGTTGTGATGTCTGTAAAAAATAAATAGGTATAAACAAAGACATATTCAAGGATACATAAGTGAAAAATAACGAGGTTTCTTTCTCTTTTGATGAAAAATGTATTTTTATATAGGCGGTTATTTGTGGCGATGGAGACATATAATAACATGTTAAAGAATTCTAACGACACGTCCTGAACGTTCGTTGACAGTCTTTTCATTAGTCCTTTTCTTTGACAAGTCTAGCGCATTCTAGCTGCTGCGGCTTAGTTTTGGTTACTTATGCGCGTGGTATAAGCAAACAGGCTAAATATGGCATAGAGTCTGAAAAAAATTGTTTATTAAAATATTGTTTATGTACTTACCTAGTTATAATTGTACCTATGCTTATTCTTACAGGCGTTCAATACAGTGTATACACTTTGGTATGTTGCATTGAGTATAACATGTTAACGTTTTTTTTTTAAGTATTTAAGCTAAATGAGGTCCGTCATAAATACGAGGTCACCAGAGAAAATTTCAGTTTCTCGATTAGTAAAAATTTACAAGAGAATTTAGAGAAAATGAAAAATGGAATTTAAAATTTTGCACAATAGGTTGACTGGTTATATTTTTTCATACTGATTTTTGTCGATGAAAAAAAAACAACAGACTGATGAAAAAAATTTACTAAAAAAATTTTAAAATGTTCGATAAATATCTGTAGTATTCATTTGAAATACTAGGATGTTATATAAGACTTGAGTTTACTGGAGCAGTGGATATGTCGTCTTGACTTGGCAATTTCTTTTTACAATAATGTTCACCTTATTACCCAAGAGCCACTCGAGGTAGAGGGTTACAGAATAAGAGGTAAGAGACACAGTTTATGAGGGTATGTGGGGAAGATAACGGTCAACCCGAGACTTGAGATTAAGATTATAGTGATTGAGGAAGCATCTACTTGGGAGCCGGTTCCAGAAAGTAGCGATTCGTGGGAAGAAGCTGTCCGAGTGGAACTTACGTCTCACCAATGGAATACGAAGGAAATGAGGGTGGTTCGCTACAATGTGCGTGGCATGGCAGGTCTTAGCTGTAAAGTTTAGAATTGGTGAAACTAATGAATGTAGTTTGTCTGAACACTTTCCATGGAAATATTGATAGAGTAGGGAGAGGTATTTTGTCTGTGGAATAGAGGTTGTAAGGTGGAAAATAATTCATCAGCCACAAGGCAACATAGACACTTTTGAATGCTATCGAGACAGAAATATGAAGAATGTAAAGCCTTTGTCCATATATGGCAGTAGTACTCCATTTTCGGCCTGAGCTGGCTCTTGTAAAAGTAGAGAATGGCAGGAGGATTCAGGTACCTACTGGAATAATACAGAGAACCAACCATTTTCCCAGCATCTTTAGCATTGGACCAAATGTACAAGTTCCACAAGGTCTGGGGGAGCTTAAGTCCAAATAGACGACAATTCAGTGTTCGCTCGGTGTTAATAGAACGTCGCCAGTATTTTTATTGTGGCATTGAATGTGACCAGCCAGTTTTCCCCTACTGAACTGTTATAGCTAAGTCAGAGGAGAGATCAGCTGCCAGATTCTAGTCATCTAGAATTTTGGAGATGCACCTATATCTCGTTGTATCATCAGTATAAATGTCCACAAAAGATCGAAGTATATTCTTAGCGAAATCATTAATGTAAAGTGTTGAATGTCGAACCTAGAGGCGAGCACTGGAGGCGCCTGCGTTGATCACATTTTCCTCGGAGAACAGTTAACTTTTACCTTCAGGATCCTACCCGTTAGGAAGTACTTGATGACTGCAAAGACTCTTCCAGTGATTCCGTAACTGGAGAGCTTGTGCAGCAACCTCCTTTCCACATCTTTTCAAAGGCCTTCGATATATAAAATGTGATCGGCTTGAGATGCATTTATTGTCTAGTGTCTCACTGATTCTGTGAGTAATGACAGGGTATCAGCAGTGGACCGTGCCGATCGAAATCCGTATTGTTTGTCGCTCAAGATGTCCTTACTGGGGGGATCAGCAACCTTCTTGTTGAATATAGCCTCAATAAGTTTTCTAATGGTAATTAGACTGATGGATCGATAGTAAGACGGAGATAAGCGGTCACCCGCATTTTTGAAAACAGGGTATACACACTTGATACCCTTCTACAGACTTGAGAAGGATTTTCCTTCAAATAGTGGTTAAATAGTTTTGCTAAAATCGGTAAAAACTCAGGGTTGATATTTTTGAGAACCATTGAGATTTTATCTGGACTTCTAACCTTCTAAGAGCCAAGGATTTTAATGAGTCTTGAGACTTCCCGGGCTTTGATAAAAACATTACTAAGTTTGTGCTCTGTGAAAGAGGGGAGTCAGGTGGGGATGGCCTTTATCGTCTTACGTGGACTTAGAAGCAAAGTTCGTAGCGAATATCTTTGCCTTATCTGACGAGGAAGGGCACGCGGGTTTTGTAGTAAAATTGTTTATGTTTTTTATCTTTTACTGGTTACTAGGCGTTGTTTTTGTCAAGTCTACCATTAGCTGGTAATGGCCAAAAATCAGCACTTAAAATGAGTACTTTGACAATGTTTGTAGAAAGATCTGTGTAGAAGAACATTTGAAGCCAATGTTGAGCGTCAGCAATTTTCTACTTATGTATGTATAACGGCTCGCTGCTATTAGAGATTACTTATGAGCAGCCTGTGTGTTCGTTGCCGACAATACGCTGATATCTGCGCTTGTATTTACTAAAATTAGAAGGATACAAATCCTGTTTGTAATGAAAAATAAACACCATTGTTAGGGTTTGGTAGGTGTAGTCGTCCTTGTTACTAATCTACAATACCATTTTTCTGCTTTGGGGTAGGGAATGTACATTTGGTGGCACTTTTCTTATATTATCAACATTAACAGCAATAGTTTTAGTTTCGATTTTAGCTCTGGTGTCAGCTGCTCGATCTTTGTCGGTCATATTATTTTCATTTGTACGTTGGACGTAACTTGCGTCTTTCCTGGTCTAGTTAGTTCATTGCAATTCTAATTTTCTATTTTAGAAGATATAGTTATCCTTGTTTAAATGTTCATGCTGGAGGGTGCTTAGATTGATAAATAGGACGGAGAAGAAAAGAGAGAAATGAAATGAAAAAAGAAACTGAAACTGAAAATTTCTTATTTTTATATTTATTCATTTGGATATCGCAGATTAATAAATATAAACATATCGGCGATAAATTGGATCCGGCAGCAAGGCCTGTGATCGAAAGATTGGAGGTTTTGAAGCGCGTGCAACTACCTCTTAATTGCTGTTGTTTCTAGGTCTACCCTGACCCGGGGTGGTAGCACCGGTTAGGATCCCAGTTATGGGCAAATAGTGAACTCCTAAACAAAACACTATGAAAGTATAAAAATACATTTTTTTATAAAAACAATTACCAACGATCCCTATTTATAACAAAATTACTCAAAATACCTATTTATAGTATATATTTAGTTGAAACCATATAATTGTGTTCAAAATATTTAGATTTTGGCATTAAATAACCCATAGAGGTTGATATGACGCTAAACAAAATCAGTCAAACAATTTGCTTAGATATGTAGTTTCGCTCAGTGGGATTAACATTTATAATGTTTCGGTAGACTGTTTATCTAGTCGTAGGCAACATTGCCGTCCATAGAGACTGTAACCAGAAATTTCGAAGGGGATCTGCGCGTATTCTCGTATTCAGGCTTCGCCGGTCTCTCCAATGCCCTTCAGGATAGCTGCTGATATTGGGTTTTGGCCTCCTATTTATTTTATGCGCGCAAATCGATGTTTAAGCAAATAGGCTCGAGGTTAAATGTAACCGAGAAACTAGAAAATGTATCTTTCTTAAAAACGGTGTTTAGCTCGTACAGACTTACTCATGTAAGATTTATTTTTACTTAGGTTTATCCTTGAATACATTCTACTGGATGCGTAAATTTGGGTTTGCTGCATTGAGTATATGATGTTAATGTTTGTATTAAAGTAGATTTTAAAATAGACCTGCCATAAAACTACTCTTTTTCCTGTTGTTCACAATTAAATATGTTATAAAATCTAATAGACCAAAGTGGCTTACGCACCATATAGTTTTCCATTGTTTAATAAATGATAAGCATATACAATCTCTTACTTAGTCATTTATTATGGCTTTTTCCTTTTTGCATAAATAGTGCTAAATTTTAGCGATTAATGTCAATATATACTATAACTGTAAAGTATTATTTTATGTACATAAATAACTTCAAATATTGTATCAGTTGTTTCCAAATCAAGTGAAACATTCCTAGATTAAATAAAATGTATCATTCTCTCTTGTGTTAACATAGACAAGGTCTAAATGATACGGTATCAAAGTAATTCGCGTTTTGTGCCAATCCAACATATTTCTGCTTCTTCCCAAAGTGTATTCTTTTAGAAATTTCTAAAAACCCTCTAAGAATAAACCATCTTGCCTTATATCTTTATAAATATTGACACACAGTACAAAATATTTGCATCTAATGTGTGCAGCTTGTCATACAGTAAGCGATTGTATAAATGTTTTAAAATATCATCTAAGCTACACTCAGTCCTTGGAATGATGAATAGTGAAACTCTTCAAAAGACAATCAAAGGTTATCGAATTGACAATATTGAGCAGTATTACATTTTCATGTAGTAAAAACAGAAGTGTATTGAATAACATTGACTCACTTTTATGCCGCTACACGAACGGCGAAATCAAATCTATAAATGCAGTTTAAGTATTTTATCATTGCATCTGATGAATATTGCAAGCTTTACAGTATTAAACGTCAAAGTATATCTATTTTGCTTCAATAATTAAACTGTCTCTTTCTAAAATGACAATAATCCAGCACTTGTGATGAAACTTTACACTTTTATATCTCATTGTTTCTTTTATTCAAACGAAATATGTAAATATGCTCATGTACTGTTATAATTTGGTATATGACTATATTTATTATTTTTCTTTATCCTGAACAGAATATGCTGCATAGTAACTTATAAAATGTGTTTTCTAAATCCCGTACTCGTTGCGAGTATTTAATTTTAAAAAAACATCGCAAGAAAAAGGAACACATATTTGAAGATGTTGTACTTGTGCTGTGCATTAGATCACATTGTAAAGACATAGCTCTTAACGTATGGGCCTATCCATCGGTGATCAAATAATGACCAGCTGAGAGATATGAGGCTTACATGTGAAGAGCTATCGTGTGTTCGTCTAAAACGCTTGACGCAATTTTGGATTGAGAGAATTTTTGTTCAAAGCAGGCATCGTTATATTTCATTCTGCAGACCACCAAGTGGTTTAGCATTTTATCTATTAATACGCATGACTTCTTAGCATTATCCAGTTGAGACCTAAATATTCAATCGTGGGAACAAAATAATATTATAATTCGAAATTTACGAGAAGATGCTGAAAAGGTTTTGGCCCAACCGAATTCCCAATATATGAGCAAATGATTAAAAATCAGAATTATTTTTTAATCTCTTCTTAGTCAAGCAGAAAACTTTTCAGCACTCTATCGAATTTTATTTAAATACCGTAGACATTTCAATTATGACAATTTTCACTTTCTTACTTCTCTAAATCGCCGTCGTTGGCGGAACTCGTTGCCGAGTATTGGAGTGCTCATCAACATTTATTTTTGTGTGAAATGTGTCCTAACGTCATTTATCTGGCATGCGGCCATTTTACGCCTGTCGCATACGTGCAATTTGGTGTCCAGCTGAGCCACAGTATGTTCCCGTTACCCCCACCTCGTCGCCGTACGACTTAAAGAAAGAGAAGTTTGGAGAATTTGAAAAAAAAGTCTTTGAGCATGAAAGCCTTGGCTACAAATCATTTGAGGTGGTCCATGGGTCGCCACTCTATAGCACGCACACTTAAGTTGACACCATCCGCTGCGGCATACCGGGGTTTGCATATTGTATATTGTTGTTATTATTTTAAATGTTCAATTTTAGCATTGATTAACGCCAAATAATTCTAAGAGCCCATTAGTTGTCCTTCTTTTCTCCTGTATGAAAACTTGTGACATAATTGATGAATAAATGTGATCGCCATTTAAAGAATGTTGAACTAAAAATAAATACAAAAAAAATTCGCTCGGCAATCACATTTTGACTCATTTAAAAACGAATAATATGCCTAAGAACGTGCAAACTATCATTCCAATGTTTTCGCAACTGTTTCAAGAACCTAACAGGAAAAAAATTACGGTAACTCTGCAGTCGACCTAAAAATATAATATTTACCCAGACAGCTTCCGCTTGTTTAAGTTTATATCAATGAAAGTATAATATATAAAATGCCGGATTTTACCCAATAAGAAACCTCAGACGCGCATTTTTGAACGGGATGATTAAAAACTACATTCCAAGGGACGTCGCGAAGGAAATCTCGAAACGAGTCCCAGTCCGCTCGTTGATATCAGAAAGATATTCTGTTGTTAGGGGGTTCTTGATTGGTAGGAGAGTAGAAGATTTTTACAGACAAAACCGCATGATCAGAGTTGCCTAGAGGGCAGAGTTGCGTAGCGTGAAAAGAGTCAGGGATAAAGGTGAAACGGAGATCAAGGAGAGAAGTGTTTCCGTCAGGGTTGCTAGGAAAAGGCGTAGGAAAGTCAATCACTTATATGAGTGACTGAGTGATTGAAAAGTTAAGGGTTTGGTGCCAGCGGCGCCAGTGACGGTGTTTAAGCCACCTGGTATGTCGGGCTTTGATGTCGCCGAACACGACTATATTAGCAGACGAGTATAGGGAGATGGCCTTATCAATACTGTCTAGCACGCAAAAGTCTTGAGAGGAAGGGGATAGGGAGAGAAAGAAGAGATAGCTGACTGAATTAAAGAGAGATAAACGGAGACACACATACGAATGATCTGAAGATTCAAGAGAGAGTTCCCTAGCCAGCTGGAGATGTTCGCGGACATAAACTCCCATGCTGTGCATGTGGACTTTGGAGTCCTTTATAATTACAGGAAGGTAGCCAGGAATCGAGAAACCAGAGGAGGGGATTGAAGAGTTGAGGTTAGTTTCACAGAGATCTAGGATGTCCGGAGACTTTTCGAAGAGGAACGATTCCACACTGCAGAAGTTGGTACGAATACCACGAATGTCGGAGAAAGAGACGTTAAGGAGTTTAGATGTTATTTGTTGAGATGGTTTAGGTTTGTATCTTTGGTTGTTTATAGTCGTGTTATATTGGTAAGGAAAAGACCTAGGATAATGGTAGCAGTCGGTCATCAAATGTAACACGGGCGGAAGGGAACTAGCACAGACTACAACATAGTGTGGCTTCAGGGTTGCCCACCGGAGTAGCTTACAGAGACACACCTCCATGCGCGACATGGCACTACAAGAACCTCGATATTATGCAACTATTGATCAGAGCAACCTATCAAGAGTTCAGGTTCCGAACTACCAGTCAGGACCAGCAACCAGAAAACTGCCAACCCTCAGTATGAAGGGACGTTGCCACCATCCATGCACCTCACAAAAGATTCATGACAACACTACTATTAAGGCCAAAGGAAAGGAAAAGAACCGGGAACCCCTAACTAAACAGGGAACAAGGGATGAGCCTCTACCCTGTTCACAAGAAGTAAGGCAGAGCTCTGTATTTTGGCTGTTTTCATTAATGTTATTGTTGGCATGTTGTAGATTATACTTCAGATACCCTTCAGTCATTTTCGTTCCCAGTACGCCAACAACGATGGACACTAGCGTCACCTTCGTGTTCCCTAATTTCTTCCGTTTTTTTTCGTGATCCAGATATTTCTCCAGTTTTTCATTTCTCTTTTAATTTTATTCGGTGGTCGCCTGGAGCATCTAAATCCAAAATCTAACCCAATTTCTTTTCTCCTTGTTCAAAATAATTAGATCTATTTTTTTATCGGGTTTGGATTGCATAGTCTGCCTGAATCTCGAAAATTATTGGCAAAAAATTATTTCTTCTAACTTATAAACAGCTTCACGATATTAAATATACGTTTTATCGTTGCTATCAACCGCATATAGTTTTGTCAAATGTTTACTCATTGTGTACCGAACAGACAGTTAAGTTCAGCGAGAAACCAGGAACTGGTATTAACAATGCGCTATTACAAAACTTCCTATAGACCCGTTTCCTAACTATTCTGACCTTCTCACTGACATTCGATGAAAGTGTTGTGTCGAATTACGAGTTGGGAGAGGGGCACCAGGCCCTGACCTTCTACCTAGCGATTCAGTTTTGAATCGGGTCTGAAGCAAGGTCAAACTCTAAGCTAAATCTTCGTTACCTTTAATGATGCTTTTTTAACACGTCTACAAGAAGACAACGCTTATCAACTTAGACGACTGTCGATTAGAAAAAAACAAAAAGTACATTATCATTTATCTGATCTGCTCTCAGAGTATGAATAAAGGGTTTCTTTTGTTTGAATATATTTAATACGAACGTGACGAACGAGAGAGTTGAAAAATTGCTGTTTGTTGCGGATAGCGACAGCGAAACAGTAAAGCATTTTCAACTCCAGTACAAACAAGATCCAAATAAGAACGACTATAAGCCTCTCCAAAACTAAACCAGAATCAATAATGCAGTTTCTTGGGTTTATTTTCGTCAAAATTTTATGTGTTTTTCTTGTATTTTTTCAGTTTACATTGACAGAAAAAAAAAGAGGAGAAAAAAGATTTTGTAAATCCCTGAGATTCTCCCAAGTCCTCGCTTCCTCCGCATCTTTCACATCCTGAACCTAATCCGTGAGTCAATTACCCCCGGCGTTCCGATGCCCCCACACATTCTCTTTCCACTTTCACCTTTACTAAAGACAAAGGACTTACAAGAGGTAAAGTTCACAAACACGTGCTTAATTCTTATTTTGATATGACTTTACGTATTTGTGTGGTTAATTCGGGCTTTCTGCAAAACACAGCGCAACAAAGTTGAGTGCTAATCCAATCAAAGAGTTTCCTCTTTGCCAATTCGTTTGCGTGCTTTTCCTTAAAAGAAATGTATTATCTTAAAAGAAAGAAAAATGAGTAATGGTACAACAGTGAGAGGAATTTTTTTCTGTTAAGCAAAATTTGAGAAAATAATGATGGATATATTTTTCTAACCTCAGCTATTATTTTTTGCAAGTGTTCATAACAAATATATTGTCTAATTCTTAATCAGTGCTCTGTAAAACCGTTTATCCTCTCAGCGTAATATACAAATATATCACAGAATTTACACAAATGGGTTGGTGCTAATTTCAATAATAATAAAATATTTCTGATATGTTTTGCACCAAAAAATTATCTCTTGTTACTCCTTACAACAATCTTGATTTTTTACTCAACTTTGATTTCGTATAATCGTACAGATACTTATTACACAACGGCAACTTTGGCATAAAGCCACATATGCAAAGCTTCAAGTATGGACAGAACTCATTGCAAATTTTGTATGACTACTATAGATGTGCGATTTAAGTTTTGTTTTATATTATTAATCATAGCCTGAAAGATAGAATGACTGCGTATAGATTCGGTATTTGGGGCAGGTGAGCAAGTGTATCAAAAGTACTACTAAGAGAATATATTGCCATGATACACAATAGGATTTTTATAGTCATAATTTAGAAGAGAGTTCGATGCCTGTTTATGAACTCAAACTAATTGGTTAATCAAAGTATTCAGTTAAAAAGCTATAATACATTCACCTATGCGAATTGTGATTCATCAGTAAAAATTCCATAAGCACATGGCTGACTATCAACAAGTCATCAGGATTCGAAACCAAAGCCTTGTGATCTGTTGTTCTTAATTCTACACCTGAGTTACACTCACAAATAAAATGCAATTTAATAATCAAATATATAAATATTCACATATCTATACGTAAATGTAAACATTCACACATATCTATATGTAAATGTCACTTTCACGTGTATGTGTGTGCGTTCGCGCGTGTAAAACTCTGTGTGTGTGTGTTTGTGTGTGTGTGTGTGTGTGTGTGTGTGTGTGTGTGTGTGTGTGTGTGTGTGTGTGTGTGCATATGTACAGGCTGTTTCTGCGTAAAGGAAATGTTTTACTGTTTAAATGTTATTTCAGTTTGATAATATCAGTTCATTCAATTGGAATGATTCTCTTCAATGGCGAAGTTGATTTTGTTGGCGAGCCGAATTATGGAGTTATCTAAGTCCAGATGCAAACTCTTTGACTTGGTTTACATTTCAAAATTGATGCCTCACTCGAGCTGACACACAGGATCTAATTAGCAACGATCAAATAGTTGAACAAATAAATGCAAGATGCTTTTTCTGATAATTTCGTCACTTGTAAAGTCCCTCATTGCTAAGTGAAACATGTGGCTATAATTTCCATTTGTATACTTACATACATTTTTATCTGCCACCCTATAATTTTTCTCAATCTTGATCATCTTTATTTTCTCATCCTTTATTTCTTTAGCTTCATCTATGTCTGTCTCCGCCTTCTTTTCCTTTATTTGCTTCATTTTTCTATCAATGCTCTTTCTTTCCCCACAATTTTTATCTCTCTTTCTTTATAAACACACACACACACACACACACACACACACACACACACACACACACACACACACACACACACACACATACATATATATATATATATATATATATATATCTATATATATATATAAATTTCTCATTCTCATCTTATCGTATGCCCCTTTTAATCTTGGTCGTTTTTATTTCTCTAATAACGATATATCCTTTACTAATATTGAGATAAACATAGGTGACTCAGGATCGACCCCATTGCAGTCTGTTCTATAAGTTTATTTTTTTTAATCTGCGATATCCAAATGAATAAATATCTAAATAAGAAATTTTCAGTTTCTTTTTTCATTTCATTTTTCTCTTTTCTTCTCCGTCCTATTTATCACTCTAACTACAAACTTCTTTCTTTCACTCTCTCTCTCTCTCTCTCCCCCCCCCCTTCACAATCAGTATTCTTCATTCTTTCATTGATCCTCACTTATATGCCCCACTTTTTATTTCCCATTATCTTTTCTTTTCTCTTATCGTCTCTTTTTACTCTCTTTTATCTTTGATCTTTTCCCTTCTTTATCTCTTTATACTCCTTCGATTTCCTCCCTTTTTTCTCTGACTCGTCTTTTTTCTTTCTCCTTGTCCTAACCTCTCTCAATTTCCCCTTTCCTTTTAACTATTTCTTTTTTTCGCACCGATGTCGCCTTTCTTTCTCGTCTTTTCTAT
Organism: Acanthosepion esculentum; assembly: GCA_964036315.1. Classification (NCBI taxonomy): domain Eukaryota; kingdom Metazoa; phylum Mollusca; class Cephalopoda; order Sepiida; family Sepiidae; genus Acanthosepion; species Acanthosepion esculentum. The sequence continues at coordinate 76,840,736 of OZ038487.1, read as the reverse complement.
TCGTCTTTTTTATTTCTGTTCTCTTTCTATCTTTACATTCTTTCTTTCTTCCTCTTTTCCGCTTTCTAGTTATGTCTCTATTGCTCTCTGTACAAAATGCTTATCTCTTTCCCCTTGTTATATCCACGTTTATCCCAGTTTTTTTTTTTTTAATTTCGTAATTTTCCCTTCTCTTATCCCTCATTTACATTTTTCATCTTTGCTCTTTCCTTCAATTTCTCTCCTACATTTTCCGAATCTCTCTCTCTCTCTCTCTCTCTCTCTCTCTCTCTCTCTCTCTCTCTCTCTCTCTCTCTCTCTCTCAACTCCTTTCTCACACTGAACGGATGAAAGAAATGAAAACAAACAGAAAATGTAGGCAAAGCGTACTTGGCAAGCATCGACGTCAGATTGTGTTTACTGATTGAGAACAAATCAAAAGGGAGAGCATATTAAAAAGAAAAATATGTATTTATGTAAGCTAACGAAATGGCTCAAGTCTCAACATATACTTTAGCTTCAAACGGAAACAACGTTGCATCTGTCTGTTTTATCTCGGCGAATAGCCGTTAATGTGTGGCCATTTTAGGATTCTGAAAGGGGAGACTGACAGCAAACTGACCCTAGAAGGAACACTGAGTACAAATATCTTTCTTTGTTTTTCTCTTCACACTTGCACTTTCAACTTTTTTGCTACACTCTCTGCAATAATTTCTTTTTACTCTCTTTTTCCAATGTTGTATTCTTTATTCTTTTACATCGTCATTTTCTTTTTCTCTCTTATCTCATTTCATTAATTTCTCTCATCCCGCCTGCTTAATGATCTTTATTATAACAGGTTCCCTTACTCACTTTCTCTACTAAATTCACTACAAAACACCTCTCATTCTATCTATCAATATATCTATCTATTTTTCCTCTTACTCTTACCCTTACTCCCTTAAGTGCAGTTGATCCTATTTTCCGATACATTTTTTAATAATCCCAGTCTGACGGCCAGCATAGTTATTCCCCACCCCCGTTCAGTGACAGAGTTTAGAAAGATTACAAGTCACATTTCACTTTCTTAGAGTTTTCGCTTTATTCGAAATGTTTGCCGGAGAAAGAATTGAAGTTGGTGAGATTTCTTCTTGACTCAAATCTCATCACTACCAACGGCTGCACGAATTGATGGCATAACTCGAGCAAAACACAGATCAATAACTGCAAAATTGTTTTCCACGCCTAACTATCAGGCATTATTGATATAAAAAAAACTTTCACTTAAATTTTTTTTAAATGACCTTATTCTCTATTCCCCTAACAATTCAAATACCTTTTCAAATATTTCACTTATTTAAGGTCGCATCTAGGAGAGTTGAAATTTCAGCGAATCTGAGATTCACTGAAATGCTGCAAATCATTTTCCTTAGTATTTTTTTTTATTTTCATATATTTTTGTAAAAATCATTTATTCGAATACAAACCAACTGAAATTAGTTTTATATGCATTCAAAAACATTGGAGGGAATCTGTGATGCACAATCAAAATACTAAGACGTCTTTTTCACGGTTAGCTTTGATTGTTCTGTCTGTGTGTATTGTGAAGTCCCATAAAATTCTAAGAGGTCCTATCTCCGTAACCGTGTCTGGGTGGTGTATATCATCATCATCATCATCATCATCATCATCATCATCATCATCATCATCATCATCATCAATTTTCTTGCTGACTTGAATTAAGAGTGAGTTCATTTCTAATGGAAAATACAAAAATTTTCACACAAAAGAGAATATTAATTGCACTGAATGGAAACAGATATATGCTCAACTCAATCTCCTCAGTTGTTTTTATATTTCAAAATACGTTTATCTTTTTAATATTCAAAACATTATCCAAAACAAATTCTATCATTTATGAATTTGAAGATTTTGAAAATCTCTGTCGAATATTGAAGTGTATGACATGTATTCTATGAAGAAAGATACAGATTAAAGAAAATTATATTGAGTAGATAATTTAAAAATAAATGCAATGTATTGTTTTGGTGCCATGTTAATAAAACTTGTTGTTACAAGATTATCAGATCATTGCATTTTGCGTACAATTTCACGGCAAATGACAATTCTTTTACATAAAATGACCAATTCTGGTTCTTAACTTATAACTTATGCAAGAATATATTACGCTTCTTTGTTGAATTTTCAGATTTTTGTATCTGTCAAAGAATAAAAAAACTTGTTTATGTCATTGGCAAGTGAAAACAAGCAACAACGCCTCTAATGTTTCCAACTAGCTCAAGTGGGAGGCCAGCAGCAAATCTTCATCCGATAGACAGTAGCCAATGAAAAAGCAGCGATATATCTAAGAAACTTATCGCGTGAGTGATAGAGGCGCATGTCATAAAAATAAACACAGGCTGATAACATCGTGATTTATAGTGAAATCTAAAGCAATTGTCTGCGTATAAAACTTATTGCGATTAGGGTACCTTTCGTAAGAAAAACAAAACAAACGATTATTATATTTTCACATATAAATAGTTTTACATTAATTTCTCACATTTTAGATCAGGACAAGGCCAGACCTATTAAGAGGCCAGACGATCATGCAGCTGGGGTCTCTTACTAGGGACGATGTGAATTTTCTTAGATAATCGATATAGCAGTTGCAAACAAAGGGAACAATTCCTCTGTGAGATTAGTTTGATGTTTTTATGTGTTTTACATGCCAAAACAACAACCACAATGAGATAATTGGTAAATTTGACGATTATTGACTAATTCCTATAAATCAAGAGACAGGTAACTTTGAATAAACAAATGCAAATGCATAATATTTCAAAGAGTAATTTTTATTTGAATGTGGGATTTTTTTAGAGAATTTCTACTTGTGTCAAAAGATCATGACTTGCATATTTGGGTTAAAAAAAAAGAATCTGCACCGGTTTATGATATCAAGCACAGAAATATAGTTTATTCAAATGTGATAATGTGTTTTACTAACCAAAACTGTCCTCATTTTGTTTGTTTCCAACACACCATTTTGACTATAGTCTTCTTCATTTCACATCATAAAATAATCCAGAAACAAACTAAAATTTTGACATCCAAATCTCTAGTGAGGTCTTGTAGTCGATTAAACTAAGCAAAGAAATTCACTGAAATAGAAGATGAAATTAGAAAAACATAAACAGATTCACTCAAATGGAAGATGAAATGAAATAATACAATGTCCATAGATGAAATAGAAAGTCTAGTTAAAAATGCTTAGGTTATCCTACAAAACAGTGTTCAAAGCACTGAGTTACAATAATTATAATGTTGTGGCAAAACAAGGAAGACACTACTTATAAAATGCCCATGATTACTAAGGAACGTTCTTCACCTCAAAAAATCTGAAAGAAGTAATCAAAACTTTATTTTAACGTCTCATTAGTGACATGTTATCATCAAGAATCCACCCCAAAGATTGTTCTTTTTGTGACATGGAAAACAAAAGCACTCCCCTGTTCCGCCTTAAAAGAAAAGCTCAAAAGCCACTTTATTCTACAAAAAGTTGGTACACAATGTTATTGCAGAAACAGCAAGTCCTTTGTTTCTAATGTTCAATTACTTTTCTTACTGATCAGAAAACACAAACATCAAAATCCTGTATTCAAAAAGAAGTGATTTTACCTTTTACTTTATTCTAATGATCAATTACTTCTTACTAACCAGAAAGTACAAACAAAAACCTGTATTAAAAAAGAAAGTGATTTTACCTTTTACAATAAATATAAATTTATGCCATATAACCTCCCTACCTCGATCGGCCCTCCGTCCTTCTCTTTCTCCACATCCCTTCCTTTACCACTCCTATCTGTTCTTCTTCCAACCCTTCTGTAACCCCTTGCGTGATAGTGGCCACCGGCCTTGCTCGGGGTGATACGCTTAAAAAAAAAAAATATCACATGAACCGTGTGTCCCTTTGTTTTTAATGATCAATTATTACTTCTCACTGATCAGAAAGTAAAAAACAAACATGTAATTAAAAAAACTGATTTTACTTTATAAAAATTTCGAAAAAGCTTCAAAATTCATATTTACACCATACAACAAAATGAACAAGCAGATTAATTCAATAAGAAAATGATTTTGCCTTCAAAACTTTAACATGTATTTTACACCTGTCTCTTACAGAATAAATGAGTTCCTTTGTTCTTACAGATCAATAATTATTTCTAATTGATCAGATTGCTAAAATTTCAAGACAACTTCAAAACCTTTAGTGCTGGTTCTTTACTTAACTTCTCAAAAAATATATTTGACAATATAATTCCATGCACTCCCTGTATTGAAATGATGCATTTCAGACACCAATAAGAAGATTTTTGTTAAAAGATTTCTGAAAACCTTTGATTTGGCAGCACTGAACATTATGAAAGAGAAAAACACCCACTGAACAGTGGTAACCAGTGGAACTTTTAAATCACTACGGTCGATTTCTTTAAAAATAAACTTCCATACTCATGATAATAAAAATCAGTATCATTGAATATTTCCTCCTCTGTAAGACAATCTTTTCGTGTGATATATTCTGCTATATAAAAAAGCAACATTTTGATATCTTTGGAGATACCAATTTCTATGTCTGGCAGGTGATCAAATGTTTGGCATGCCAATTCATCCAACAGATATCCACATTTCGAGCAATTATGGTCTAGATCGTGGCCATACTCTCTAACATCAACTTTCAACCGAAGAAGTAATTTTTTTTAATATGAAATTTCTGAATAACATTTTGTACTGTAACACCACCAGAACATCCTCTTAATTTACCAAATTCAGTTTCAAGATAGTCGGTAATATATTTTCCAAGAATGACAAAATTGAATCCACTGTCAAGTAAATGCCTGCAAACATCAATTCAACCATTACATTCTCTTGTGAAGGATTTTATTCTCTTTCCTTACTTTCCGCCCCATTTGCTTTGCCATACTTTCAAAATTTGCAAGAAATGTCAATTTTTCCATCATTTCGATTTGATACCACACTTTTCAGTGGACCATTTGTCTTGGCACTTCCATAAATATATTTTACACTGACTATTTTCCAAAATTTCTTCGATGAAAGTAACAGTTTCTCTTGTATCATCATTCTGTAATAATGGATGAGTTTTCATTGCAGTTACGGTCTCATCACAAAACACTTTCAAACAGTGGGAAACTTTTTGTTTATCAACTGGTTTTGGAAGAACCGCTATTTCTGTTAGTTTTGATAACTTAACAAATTGATTTTTTTCATGCGCAAAAAATTGTTTCACTCTTTCCAATCAGAATAAAACAGCAATTCTGAGAATGCCTCAGTTATGCAGTTATTGCAAATACTTATAAATATATGAATATAATCGAAAGGCAAGTATAAACCATTTTAGTAACCCAAGGCTTATATACAACAGTATCAAATTTAACAAATAACTGCAATTGCATGACCTTTCAAATAACTGGCTAAATCAACAACATTTTTAACATTCTGAAACAAAACTTTCAAATTTAGTTTGGCAACTGGGATCATCTTAATCAACAATTTTGGCCCACCATGTAAACATTTGATCATAATACCCAATACAGCTTTTGCTAATGCCTCTTCAGAATCCAAAACCAAATAAGTTTCCTCTTTGGTATTATAAGCTCAATTTAACATAAACTTCATCAACTAGGATGACAGATTTTTCTGTTCATCTGACATTTTGCTATACACATCAAGAAAATTCAGATAATCTTCCTTCGAAATTTTTGATGCCATATCCACTAGTATTTTCACGCTGGGTAATTTGTAATCATCTCGATTTCTATTATAAAGAGACCGAGATATTTCAAAATATTCAAATTCCAGGACAAGAATTTCAGACTCGCAAACTTTTTTGCCAACAATTCGTAGTGACATAACTTATTTCAAAACCTGTTTCTATCGTTCAATTTTCAGGTTACCAAGTTGAAACATATTCATTCTATTTTTCAATAGGAAAGAAACGCGTGTGTGTGTGTGTGTATGGTAACATTCAAACGTCAAGTTTTAAAAAAAATTAATTAAAAACATCGGAATACCTCCAGTGAAAAAATTAGAAGACTGGATAAACTGTTGATTGTTCGAGTTGTAGCAGTTTGGCGTAAAATCATGATGTTCAATATCAACACAAAATTGTAAAATTCTCAATTCTATCTTTTTCTAAGAAACGTGCAAAACGGAAGTGGAACTTTTTGTTGTCCTTGATTTTGGTAAAGATCTCGCTATCACACATGATGACAAAATATTGAATATTAATGAAGGATATTTTGACCGTGTTTTTCCTTGAACAGAAAGTTTCATAACTAGGTGGGAAATGCTTTTCCCAAACAACAATGTCTCGGTGGTTAAGTGTGTTATCTCTTGGTATTACCTTTAATCATCTTTCTCTCTCATCTTGATCTTTTGGGAGACGAAACACCCGGACCTTATTTTGCTCATTATAATTGCCTCGACATACTATCACACAGGACATTTTGGCCATTTTAAGATAATATTCAACAGTAACAATCAAAAAAGTTTTTAACAAAATTATAGATTAAAGTTTCCCCGAATTAAAAGAAGTTAAGTTTTATAAATCAAAACATTGGTTAGCCAGCTTTTATACATTTTCAATGTTCACTACGCGTGTAACTTCAATATATATTCCAAATAATCAAGAATACACATAATGATTTTATATCGTCTGAGGTTATAAGAAAAGGTAATTTTTTAATACAACTGAAATACAAAAAGATATTTTCGGAAAAGGTTCAAAAGTGTTTATATTAAAATGTGCTACTCTGTTCAACAGACACGTTGTTATTGTAAAGAAAAATGTTCATACAAAATTATTATATCAAAATTTATTTGAATATATCAAACAAAATAACAGATGTGAGAAATTTAAATAGGTGTTAATACAGTTGAAACTAGATTGAGTGGTTTTAAAATACGGCAGATGCTTAGTTGAAGAAGCGTAATTTTTTAAACTTTCAAACATTTCTTAAATGTATACTGCTGTTATTATGAAGGAAAACGTTTGTAAAACAAAGTATTTGCTATATTTTAATAAATTTCAATCCAACAAAAGTTGCAAATTTATATAGATAACAGTGGTTTAGCACATTAAAACAGTAAGTCATTTTC